>RJWJ010004914.1:0-71964 GCA_004363605.1 Indri indri
GATGGGCTGGAGGGCACGAGAGGACACGCTTCCACTGACCATCCCGCCCAGCAAAGCAAGAAACCGTCAAAAAGTAAAAATTCCATTTGTAAACAAGATCGAATTATTTGATTGTGAAACCAGGGTCCATGGAATTTAAAATAATTGAATGTGAAACAATATCATTTGGAATGCTGGTCAGCCAAGGACCCGGAGTGGGAGGGGGCTCCGTCCTCCTGTGCCCAGACACGTGGAAGCCCGGCCTCGGGGAAGAACAACAAGCCGTTCGTCAACAAGCGCCGAGAGTCAGCGCGGCAGCAGCCCAGGCCGGGCTCGGGGGCAGCCAGCCGCCGCTCCTTGCCCTCACGGGTTCACAGTCGAGCTGGGCAGAGGAGACTTGGACAATTAAATAGCAGTGCCACAAAGCAGGAGAGGAGGGAGTGGGTGGCCCGAAGGGAGGCCCCGATAGAACCAAGAGGGTCGAGCTGTGGGCCAGGGCCACGGCCAGGGGAGGCTCCAGGGAGCTTTGGAAGCACAGTGAGGAACGGGGGCGTGGTAGGTCAAGAAAGCCGCACTCAGAGGACGGGGTGGCAGGAGAGGGATATTCGGGATAGAAACGGAGATCATTTTCAACCCCAGCTTAGTCTTGTACTGCGCATGTGACCTTGAGCAAGCAAGCTATTTCCAAACCTCGGCTTCGTCATCTGCAGAATGGGAATAATTCCTGTCCCTACCCCCTCGCTGCTGTGAGGGTCAGAAATCATTCCTGGGCAGCCCCCGGGAGCTGATGTCACTGACGGACGGAGGGGCTCCAGGTGGGGCGTGTAGTGCCATTGCGCCCGTCAGCAGGTGCCTGCGGGGGGAGGCAGCAGGCAGCTGTCCTGGAGGCCCAGCGGGGCCCCGTGCCCCGCAGTGGGCTCTGTGCTCAGCTGCTGCAGGATCCCAGCCGCAGCGCTGCCTCGAGCGCTGAGTGAGTAGGTGGCCCAGGGGGCAGGCTCCTCAGGGCCCAGCGGATCTGGAGGGAATGCGAGTGGGCCTTGCAGCTGGTGCTTCCCGGAAGGACTGGGGAGGCTGGGGCCCGGCGGGTCCTGGCACACCGGCACTCGCTGCCACGTACGCTGCCTCAACGTAAACACAATTGGGAATGTTTCAGGACTGTAAGTGCAAGAAAAACAAACCCAGGGAAACCAGACAAAGAGCATGCAAATGCTAACTTTCATGTCACATCCAGAAACTACGTGTTCATCGAGCCACCTGCAGGCTTGTAACTCAGTGGGGAGATGCAGGGTTGTTGTGTTTAGAAAAATCAAGCTAGCCTCACAGCTGCGAGGGGAACAGTCCCGTCGCCGCCAGCCCTGCATCATCCCGAGCATGGCTCCTGCCACAGAACAACCCTCCGGGGCAGCCTGGGAGCTCTCGGCACTGCGGCCGCGGTGGGCAGGTCCCTGAACATCTGCATGCACAGCGGGGTCTGGAAAATGCCCCAGATCTCCCGGCTAGTAAATGGCCCTGAGTCCCCAGTCTCATCCTCTCACCAGCCCCCCAAGCCGAGCTCAACCGCCCCGCAAGGGCGGCAGGACTTGCCTGTCCTTGGGAAGGAGGGAGGGAGGGAGAAGAGCCCAGCGTGGCCGCCCGGCCCTGCACGTGCAACCCAACTACCTGTGGACCTTGAGGGGGGCTCCAGATCGCTCCTGCCCTCTGAGACGGTGATGCTAGAACTGTTATTTTTATTCCTCCCCAAGCCTTGCCAGATTACATTGTCAAGGCCAGCACTTTGGAGATATTTCCTTGGTTTCGCAATTCATGCAGTGACTAACACATGTTACATTTTGAAAACTTCTCTGGGTAAAAATTTAAGCTGAATTGTAAGTACATAAAAGCTTCCACGTTAATGGGGTGTGTGATTTCTCGGTGGCTATTTTGTCATCCCAAGATTCCGAAAGGTCACAGAATTCTGTAAAATCAGGTAAAGAGGCACGGGTCCCAGAGCTGCTTTTTGAAACTGCTGTTAAGGGCACAAGCCCTTACCTCTCCTCGTTGTTATGTAAGTTACAAACCCCTCTGCACTCCCTGCCCATGTGGGTGTCAGGGGGCTTTGGAGAGTGATCAGAGCTGCCATCTCAGAACTCCGCAACCGTTGGTGAATCCCCGCCATGGGGCATGTGCACATGTGCCCGCCGGCACCTTTCTGCACCCCGAGGCATTGGGTTACAGGTGACAAAACCAAGGTACACGAATGTTAAGGGACTTGCCCAAGGACATCCTCTGATAAGGGACTGAGCAGGACTCAATCCCAGGCCTCTCTGCCACACAGGTACCCACGGCTGTGCCAGTCACACCCACAGCCCCTGGGCTGCCATGTGCTGCGTCATCCACAATGCACCCACCTCATGGCACAGGGTGGCCCCTCCTGGGACAGTGGACACAAAGACTGGACAATCGGGGTGTCTGAGCATCTGAACTAAGAAATGAAGGAGGACAGGGCAGTGGCAGCAGGGCAGCCCAGTGTCCCTGTGCATGCCAGAACTACAGGGCCACACTGGCACAGGTGTGGGGAGGAGGCAGAGAGAGCAGTGGGGGAGGAGGCTGTGAGCGAGGCCGTGCGGGGAGCCAGCCCAGGCCACTGCCCACTGCTGCCCAGCCGGGCACCCGGAGTGCTGGCCGCAGCCCCGCCTGTCTGGGGCAGCCTTCCCCTCCCGCCAGCACCTCCATCACGCCCCTGTCTGTTGCTTCAGTAGACAGCACTTATCAGTCTGCAGTCACCCTGCTGCTCGTTCCACCCACCCGTTCAACATGGGTCTCCACGCTGGACGCAGACTCCACACTTGCGGCGCCTGGGCGCTCAGTCATTATTTGTTGAATTTGCCAACCTCTGAAAGAACGAGGGAGCCACCATGCCCTGCCCCACTGCTGTGGGTCACTTGAGCTGTTTTGCCACATAAGAAGCCTGACAGTTGCTCTTGCTCCTTCTGTGACCTCAGACAGGCAATGCAGGGGTGGGGACGGAGAGGGCCAGGCTGCTCGCCCAAGCTCAGCTCACCCTGGCCGCGCAGGAGCCCGGAAGTGGCAGTGCAACTAGAGATGTCTATGATACAATAAACTCCCTAGCAAATATTGACTTTTCTTCAAAGTTCAGGGCCTATCTGTCTGAGTTCTTCTCAGCCCAAGCCCCACCCCTGGCATGGCCTGACAGGCCTGGAGACTCAGGCCGTCAGGGCTCGAGGAACCTGGGTGCTGCGGGTGTCCCCAGCGCTGCCCCGGGCAGGAACCCCAACCCCCCCAACATTCTGGCGACTTGGACACGGCCACCCATGGCAGCTGCAGTAGCCGAGAACGTCCATGCACACACAAGACACTGCTGAGAGGGCACTTTATGAAGAGCTGCTGGCCGCTGTGGAAGGAGGGGTGTGAAGGCCGTCTGGGGAGCCTGGCGTGTGTTCCTCCCCTGAGCTGGGGGGACTGAAGCCCAAGACATGTGGGGACTGAGAGGGCTCGAGGCTAACCCGGAGGGCATCACCACTCAGTGTGAAAAGCACAAAAATAAAAGTACTTCCAGGGCACCAGGAGGGAGGGGTCACTCTAAAACGGGGTCAGCAGAGGCTCCCCAAAGGAAGGAAATTTCCAGCATCTCTTGCGACGTCAGCTCGGCGTCTCCAGAACGCCTGATCTGTTAGACCCCACTGGGGCCCTAATGGGATTACTCAGCTTTCGGTAATAACAAGTTTGTCTAGGTCATGTAGGGAAGTACTTTAAAGTTATTCTTTCTTCTTTTTTATTATAGCGACAACTTACAATGCTTGAAAAGACATTTTCCTTAATTCAATTACCAAGTGAGCTAAATGCATTTGCTGGAGATAATTAAGAATCTTTATAAATATAAAACAATTATCCCATCAAAATACAGCACTAGATGTTATTATGTGTGCCGGCTTTTCAATCAGAGCCCCTTCCCTTTTTCAAAGCAATTCCAAAGCACTGCACGCCTGCCGCTGCCGCCCTCCCTGTGTGCCCAGACTGTTCCGTGGTAGGGCTTGCCCCCGGCCAAAGCTGTTTTCGCTCACCTCTCCAGGCCTAGCCGTGGCCCAGAGCAGGTATCAAAACACAGTGTGACACAGACCAGAGGAGCCTGTGGAGCCGTGACAACTAAATGCAATGTGGTCCCCTGGCATGGATCCTGGAACAGAGAGAGGACATTAATGGGAAAACTGGTGAAATCCAAATACAGTCTGGAGTCGAGTTAACCATGGCCCAATGTCAGTTTCCCGGTGTTGGCCAGTGCACCGCAGCAATGCAGGATGTTAACAAAGGGAAACTGGGTGGGGGGTGTGCGGGAACTCTCCGTACTATCTTTGTAACCTCTCTATAAATCTAGAATTATTCCAAAATAAAAAGCTCATAAAAACAAAACAACAAATGTGGCCGAATGAGCAAAGGAGAATGCAGAATCTCACTATTGTTCGAGTACGCCCTGTCTTTAGAAACCCACCACGGACCACCCACCCTGCCCACCTCCAGCTGCTGCCGGTCCCTGTTCCCTGCACAGATGAATTTCCTGAACGGTTGCCTGCAGTTGGTCCTTCAACATCATGTCTTCCCACTCCCCTCAGTTTTAACCACAGAGCAAAGCTGCAGATCGGGGGTCAAAGCCGGCACCTGTGGGGCGGTCCCCTCATCCTGCTTAGGGAAGCCCTGCCTGGTGCGGGGTTCGGTCCCCACATTGCTCGCGGGGGAGCGAGGCAGCCAGTGGCTGCTGTCAGCACATCGCCCAAAGCCACAAGCCAGGATTCAAACATTGTCCTGAGCTCCGTACAACCTGGTCTTCACAGGTCCTCCTGCCCGGTCCATGGGCCACAGTGTCCCACAGACACAGCCAGAGTGGAGAGACACACGCTGAGCCTGGGTCTGCAAACCCTGGCCAAGGGGCTCGCACCTGGGCAGACGCAACGCCAAGCCAGGTGGGCTGCGAGGGCGGCACAGGTGAGGGGTAGCGTATAGGGGCTGGGAAAAGGAGATACTCCCCAGAGTGCCCCATTTAATAGCACTCGTGATACGATCGTGCTGGATGTCAGCTGTCCCGGCAGCACCCATAGCCCTGCAGCGGCCTTTGCTTGACCTTCTGAGCGCCTGGGCTGTGGAGGTAACTGGCTTGGTGAGACCCTCTCAGAGCTGCCTGTGACTTTCATGGGTCCCTCCCACCATGATACTACCCACATTAAAAAATATTTTTAACAAATCTTCACATACTTCAACTTTTTTTTCTGCTTTAGGCAAAGATGAATAGATGCTCTCAGGGCCCTGAAAGTAGCGAGTGAAACAGACGTTCCTGCACGGCGCCTGCCTCGCCTAATGGACAAGCCGCGTCCCCAGGCCACACTTACCAGCTAAGTGACCCGGGGCAAGTTACTTAACCAGTTCATCTTCGATCTCTTCTGAAAAGCAGGGATAATGATACCTGCTTTGCAGAGCTTTTACGAGGATTGCTTAAGCTAATGGGTGTAAAAGCATTAATTCCAGCCCGGCCCCCGGGAGGGATCAATAAAGGAGAAGAGTTACTCTTGCGAAATACCCTAACCATAGGCGCAGGCAACAGTATTTCTGTCTTCTAAAATGTTCCCGAGAGAGCCTCTGCTTTAGTCTACAAATAAGACCTCCTGATTTTATTTGGCAAGCTTAAATCTATTCAGCTCTCTCATTACCTGAGACTCTAAGTGCTTAAATAGTGTCTGGGGCCCCTAAACGCTACCCTAAGTGCTCTGTGGATCCATCACTTATTGGACACGCTCTGCTCGGCTTCCCGTAGATACTGCCTCGGTGGGCCTTTCTGACCCTTCTCCAGGCCACTGGCTCAAGCTCGCTCATTGTAGTAAGTGCGAGGGAGGGGGGTGAAGCAGGAAAGGAGATTTGACTAAAGTCCAGGCTTAACTCGGAATTTCCCTGTTGGCTTTCCCTTCCTCCCCGGACGTGCTGGGGGACCAGACCTGGGGGAGCTAAATCCACAGGCCTTTAGCTGCCAGAGAGCTGAGAGTCTATGCGGGAGGGTGGGGGCGGGCAGGGCTGGAGGTCTGACAAAGACCTCAGCAGCTCCTTGTCAGCCCTGAACTTTTACCTTGGGTCCTCGCTGAGCCTTATTTTGCTAATGAGATCAGACAGGCTTGTAATTTTAGGTAACTGCAATTGCTCAGACTGGAAGAGAGACTCATTCCCTGGCATTCCCACAAATTCTTCCGAGTTTGTTTAGCTTAGGAAATTAGGCAAGAGCAGGTAGAAAAACGGCGGGTCAAGCACAAATCCCTGCGAGAAACTGACTCACGCTTTACCAACAGCATTATTCATCCTCTCATTCCTCTCCTTGGACATTTACTTATTCATCTATTCAGCAAAGTTTATTGAGCAGCTAACATATGTCTCTACCTTTTCACACTGCAGGCCCCTGCACAGGCTGGGTCCTCTGCCACGCCCTCCCATTGCCCAAGCTCGTATCCTTCCAGACCAGGTCAAAGGTTAACTCTGAGAAGCCTGCCCCAAAGTTACCCCTCCCTGTCCCGGAAGAGCACTGAATGTGGAGTTAGAGAAGCAGGGTTCCAGGATGTGCCTGGCGTGTGGCTCGGGCAGGTCGCTAAAGCTTTCCACTTTGTTTCCTCCTCTATAAAGTGTGGATAATAAGACTAATGCTTAGCTCCTGAAGCTAAACGCCTGGGGATGCTATGTAAAATGCAATAAACATCATTTGCAACGTGCAAATGAGCTTACGAGAAAGTAAAGAAGTTCCCAGAGGCCAAAAGGAAAGACGACGGTGAGAGTGATAAGCCGATCCTGACAAGGCTGGACCTCAGGCATCCGGCAGTCCCAGTGGCTTGCAGTGGCCGTTCGGGGGCAGATAGAAGGTCTTATGCACACGTAAGGTGGGATGTCAGGACTGGCGCCTTTGCCCCAAACCAGGACCTCAGAGGCTCCAACTCCAGGGAAAGGGGCAACCAGAGAAAATCCACCTGGTGGTGCAGTGGAGTCATCTCATGCTCACCCTTATTCAATGCTCCTCCGCAGAGGAACACATTACCTGGCCCCCCACAATTAGCCTGGGCTTGGGACCAGCTCTGGCCAAAGGGTTCTGGGAGGAAGAGATGTGAATCCCTTCTAGACTAAAGCAATTAACAGCCAGTACCAAACTCTAGGGCATTGGCTCCTCCCCCTTGGCGCCTGTGCAGGCCTGGAGTTCAGATGGAAGTTCTGCATCGATGAAGCAACCGGATTACTAGGTGGCTCCATGGGCGATGTTTGCCTGGAGAGCTCTAATCCCCAGCAAACAATGCAAGGGCCATAAGAGGAAGAGATAAGCCTCTGCTGGCTTCAGCCAGTGAAAGGGATTGTTTGTTACTACAGCAGAACTTAGGCCATCCTGACTAATACAGCTGGCAAAGGGTATAACAAGCAACCTTGTCTGCCTCTACCTGGGATCTAGGTGGAGAAAAACAGTCTCCCCTGACAATCATATCCACGGGCCTTACTCCATAATAATTTGGGGTTTGAATTTATACTACCTTTGTGGTCCAAGAAACCACACACTATAAAATTAACTTAAAGATATTTCAGGTACCTAGGGTTCAACAGCTGGAGCAAACTCAAATCCCCCAACCTGCCCTTGTATAAAGACTTGCCAAATAGGCAATTGCAATCCCAAATTAGAACCCCAAGAACCTCAAATTACAGAAATACTGACTAGGGAATTTAAATAAATAATGTTTTAATGTGTAAAGAAATGGAATTCAGAATCAAAACTATGAGCAATTAGCAAAGTACTATCCAAAAAAATTACTAAATAAATTTTAAAAGGAACCAAATACAACCAATGGATGTGAAGCCCATTGTGTGGGGGAAGGGCACGCTCGTAGCCCTGCCTTGGGTGAGGCAAAGGCATCATACGTAACCAAAGTGTTTGTATCCCCATAATATTCTGAAATAAAAAGAAGAAAAAGAACCAAATAGAACTATGAAAATCTTATTAATTATATTAAAACCTCAATATGTGGTGAAATAGAAGATTCAACCTAACTGAAAAACAAATTAGTAAAATGAAAGGTAGGATTGAAGCAATTACCCGGAGACACTCAGGGAGAAAGGTGTTAGGAAAAAGAAGAGATTAAGATGCATGGGCACGTAATTAACCGTCTAGCGTGCGCCTCACTGACCAGCTAGAAGACGACGTTAGAGATGACAGGGCTGGGGTGGGCATCTAAACCTATGATGGCTGAGAACTTTCCAACATTGACAGCAGTTATGAAGCCTCAGATTCAAGCCACACAGTGAGTCTGCAGCAGGATAAATAAAATAAATGTATGCTTTGGCATGTCATGGTACAACTGCAGGATACCGAAAACTAGAGGAAAGCATAAATCTTATTCAGCACTTATAAATTTTATTAATTTGTAAAAAACATATGTATCAAGCACCTACTAGATGCAAGGCACTATTGTAGACACTTAGGATATATCAATCAAAAAAATAGACAGAATTCTTATCCATTCCCAAAGAGAAGAGAGGTGATAAACAATAAACACAATAAATAAGTAAATAAATTTTACAGTGTGTTAGGAAGTGTTAAGTGCTATGGCAAAAGAAAAAAAGATAAGGGGTGTCTGGGCTACGTGTGTGGTTGGGAGAGGCTGGGGCCGAGAACAGTGTTATATTTAATAAAATGTCAAGAGTCAGCAAAGTGAAGAGACAATCTAAAGAATGGGAGAAAATATTTGCAAACTGTCCATCCGACAAAAGACTAATAACTAGAATATATAAGGAACTCAATAGCAAAACAAAACAAAACAAAACAAATAATATTATTAAAAATGGGCAATAGACCTGAATAAACATTTCTCAAAAGAAGACATACAAATGGCAAAGTTTATGAAAAAATGCTCAACATCATAACCATCAGAGAAATGCAAGTCAAAACCACAGTGAGACATCATCTCACCCCAGTTAAAATGGCTATTATCAAAAAGACAAGAAATAGCAGATGCTGGCAAGGATGCAGAGAAAAGGGACCACTCATACCCTGTTGGTGGGAACGTAAATTAGTGCAGCCATTATGGCAAACAGTACGGAGTTTCCTCAAAAAACTAAAAAATAGAACTACCGTATAATCCAGCAACCCCACTGCTGGGTGTGTATTCAAAAGAAAAGAAATCAGGATACTGGGGAGATACCTGCACCCCCATGTTTATCACACTATTCACAGTAGCCAAGATACGGAACCAACCTAAGTGTCCGTCGATGGATGAATGGATAAAGAAAATGCAGTGTGCACATGCACGCGTGCACACACACACACACACACACACACGCACGCACGCACTATGGAGTACTATTCAACCATGAAAAAGGATGAAATCCTGTCATTCACAGCACCATGGATGGAACAGGTGGTCATTATGTTAAGTGAAATAAGCCAGTCACAGACATAGATCGCATATTTTTATTCATATGTGGGAGCTAAACAAACGTGGATCTCATGAAGGCAGAGAGTGGAATAGAGGTTGCCAGGGGCTGGCAGGGAGGGGCGGGAGGAGGGACGAAGAGGGGGAGGTTAAGGGCCACAAACGTAACAGAGAGAAGAAGTAAGTTCTAGTATTTGATAGTACGGTAAAGAAACTACAGTTAACAACATTTATTTTATAGTTCAAAATAGCTAGAAGAGAAGAATTAGAATGTTCCCCTAACACAAAGAAAATACAATTGTTTGAGGTGATGGAGACCCCAATTACCCTGATTTGATCACTACACATCATATGTATGTATCAAAATGTCACGTGTACCCCCCAAATATACACAACTATTGTGCATCAATTTAAAAAATATTATACCTGAAAAAAGAAAACGCAGTCAGGGAAGGCTTCATGGAGAAGGCAACAGTTGAAGGAAGGGAAGGCGTCGGTGAGACCGCGCCACACGAGAAGAGCGTCTCGGGCAGGGGGCGGCAAGAGCGCACTGGCCACTTGGGTATCTCCGCTTGCGAAGCGTCTGTTCAGATCTCTCGTCCACCATTTTAATGTTGTGTGTCTTATTATTATTGCTGAGGTGTAGGAATGTTTAGTATGTTCTGGATATAAGTCTGTAACAGATGTCTGTATCGCAAATATTTTCTCCCAGGCTGTGACTTGTCTTTGCATTTTCTTAAATGGCCTTTTAAATTACAGACACTGTTCATTTTGATGATGTTTATCTTTATCAATTTTTACATTTACATTTTGTGGGGTTTTGCATTCTATTAAGGAAACTTAGTCTACCCCAAGGTCACAAACATATTCTTTAGAAGTTTTATAGTTTGGGCTATTATGTTTAGGTCTGTGATCCATTTTAAGTTAATTTTTTTGTATTGCACGCAATAGGGATTAAAGTTTGCATACTTTTTTTATTTCAGAGTATTACCAGGGTACAATGTTTAGGTTACAGATATTACCTTTGCCCCACTAGAGTCAGAGCTACGAGCGTGTCCATCCCCCAGATGGGTGCGCACCGCACCCGTTAGGTGTGAATAAACCAATCCCCTCCTCCCCGCCAACTCCTACCCAACGCCCAACGAATGTTACTCCCAATACCAATTTGATGGTGAGTACATGTGGTGCTTGTTTTTCCATTCTTGTGAGACTTCACTTAGAAGAATGGGCTCCAGCTCCATCCAGGTTAATATAAGAGGTGCTAGATTACTACTGGTTTTGGTGACTGAGTAGTATTCCATGGTATACATATACCACGTTTTATTAATCCACTCACATATTGATGGATTGGGTTGTTTCCACATCTTTGCAATTGTGAATTGTGCTGCTATAAACATTCGAGTGCAGATATTAAGGTTTATATGTTTATGAATGAATACCCAATTATTCCAGTACCATTTGTTTTAAAGACTCTCCTTTTCCCAATAATTTGGCTTGGCCCCTTTCTGAGAAATCAATTAAATATGTATACATAATTAAATACCTATACTATTATAGATATATAGTATATTATTATAAATAATATATATTATTGTATAATTTATATATATAATATACATTTCTATTTGCAGACTCTTAATTCTGTTCCATGGATCTTTCCGACACTGCCACACTCCCTCGATTGCTGTCGTTGCCGAGCAGGCAGAGAGTAGAGCGGTGGTTACCGGAGGCTGGGAAGGAAAGCAGCGGGGAGGAGATGAAGAGAAGGTGGTCGGGGGTACAGTGTAAATCCTCCCACTTGGTTCTTTTTCAAAATTGCTTTGGTCATTCCATGCTCACTGCATTTCTGTATCAATTTTAGGATGACTCACCAATGTCTACAAAAAGACAGATGTAATTTTAATTGGGATTAAGTTGAATCTATAGATCATTGAGGATAGAATTGACATTTAACAATATTGATTTATTTATGCTACTTTCATTTCACTCAGCAATGTTTTGTAGTTTTTTTGGTTGTTTTTCAGCTTTTTTAGAGACAGAGTCTTGCTGCGTTGCCCAGGCTGGAGAGCAGTGGCACAATCATAGCTCACTGTAGCTGCGAACTCCTGAGCTCAAGTGATCCTCCTGCCTCAGCCTCCCACGTAGCAGAGACTGCAGGCACACGCCACCACGCCCAGCTAATTTTTCTATTTTTTCGTAGAGATGAGGTCTTGTTATGTTGCCCAGACTGGGCTCGAACTCCTGGCCTTAAGCAATTCTCCTGCCTTGGCCTCCCGGAGTGCTGGGATTACAGGCGTGAGCCACCACACATGGCTGTTTTGTAGTTTTTGATGCATGCGTCTTCTACGTATTTGTGAGATTTTTTTCCTAAGCATGTCATATATTTTATGCTATTGTAAGTGGTATTGTTTCTAAAGCTCTTTTGATTTTTATATAATTTTAAAACATTTAAAATTTAAATCAGAAAAGTTATATAAATAATACAGAAAATTCCCACATATTCTTCATCCAGTTTGCCCTAATGTTAACATCTTACATAATCATAATGTAATTATGAAAACTAAGAAATTAACATTGGTCCAGCACTATTAACTAAACTGCAGACTTTATTTGGATTCTACCAGTTTCTCCACTAATTTGATTTTTCCCTTGCGGGATCCAATCCAGGGCCCCACACAGCATTTAACCGGCACGCCTCCCTCGTCTCCCGCAATCTGCAATAGTTTCGCGTTTCCCTTTTTCATGACTTGATGTTTTTGAGGAGTAGTAGTCAGAAATTTTGTCGAATGTCCCTCAGATGGGTTTAGACCGATGCTTTCTCATGATTTCTCAGGTTACTGCTGAGAAGAACACTGCAAGAGTGATGTGCTCTTCTAAGTAGATCCTACTGGGGTGTTTACGACATTACTGTGTCTTGGTGATGTGAGTCTTGATACCTTGGTAAAGACAGTATCTGTTTCTCCACTGTATGGTGACCATTTTTCTTTTCGTAATAACTATTGGGGGGTGGATACTTTGAGACTGCGTAAATGTTCTGCTTCTCCTTAAACTTTTGCCCCCAAGTTTAGTGTCTATTGGTGTAACTCGCCTCCAGAAATCATTGCTGTGGAATTTTAATGATAATTTTTCTATTTCCCGCATTCCGTCTACATTTATTAATAGTTATTATTCCACAAGGTGATGTTGTTCTTTTCTCCCATTTATTTATTCTATTATTTACTTATATCAGTGTGGACTGATAGATATTTTATTCTTTGGGTTATAATCCAATACTATCATCTTTTATTTTTTTGCTCAAATTATTCCAGCGTTGGCCAGTGGCAGCTCTTTCAAATTTGCTACTATGCCCTTCCTTTTGGTTTTTGATTATGTGATTTGTTTGTAATACAGTATTATTTTTTATTTCAATTGCCAAATGTTCCTTGCTGGTGTATAGACATACAGTTGATTTTTGCATAAAGGGTGTTTCTTACAGACAACATATAGGGGGACCTTGATTTTTGTCCAGTGTCACAGACTGTGCTTTTTATTGGAGCATTTAGACCTTTACCTTTAACATAATTAATCAACGTCTCTGGGTTTAAGCCGAACATCTTGCTATTTGTTTTCCGTGAGTCCTGTATGTTTGTTGTTCCTTTTCCCCTTTTTTCCTTCCTTCTTCAGGACTAATTGAGTATATTTAAGATTCCATGTTCTTCACTAGTATCTAACAAACTGTATCTCTTTGTTCTAATTTTAGGGGTTCTTCCATGATTGAAAACATTCATATTTAACTTATCACAGTCTACCTTCAAATGATATATACCATTTTACATATGATATAAAAATATACTTCCGTTCTGCCCCTGCAATCCTTTGTGTTATTGTAGTCATATATATTACTTTTTAACATGCAGTAAACTCCAAAATACACTGTTGATATTTTGTTGTAAACAGTCAATTGTCTTTTAAGGAACTTAAAAAATGAGAAAAAGTCTTTTAATAAATGTTTTTAAATGTATGTAGCAGGATAATGTGAAAAATTTCATGTAAAACACCGATTTATATTCCGTATATTTTTACATTTAATATACAAAATGTGCAGAAGGATTCATATCAAACATTGTTTTCTTCAGGGGATAGGTTGGAAGAGTTTATTATTATTAATTTTGTATTTGGATAAAAT
The DNA here is from genome assembly GCA_004363605.1 of Indri indri. Classification (NCBI taxonomy): domain Eukaryota; kingdom Metazoa; phylum Chordata; class Mammalia; order Primates; family Indriidae; genus Indri; species Indri indri. The sequence goes on from RJWJ010004914.1 coordinate 13,576, forward strand.
GAACATGTGTCACATCTATAATTTAAATATATCTAATCAAGTTTTTCTTTTTTTTACTAACATTTATAAACCACCAGAATGCCACAAATGTCATTACAAATAAATATTCAAGTGGATTTCCATTTTTAAAACTTTTTTTTACATTTATCTGCATATTTTCCATTAGAACTCTTCACTACTTTTTGTAGAACCAGATTTCTATCTGGTATTGTTTTCTTTATGCTTGAAGAACTTTCTTTAACTTTCCTTGTAGTGCAAGTTTGATGATGTCTTGAAAACTTCCTTTTGCCTTCATTTTTAAAAGATATTTTTGTAGGGAACAGGATTCTAGAATAACAGTTTTTTTCACTTCTTTGAAAATGTTACCCCATTAATTTCCAGCCTCCGTTTTTTCCAAAAACAATATTACTGTCATTTTTACATTATTCCTCTGTAGGTAATATGTCTCCTTTTTTCTCTGGCTGCTTTTAGGATTTTCTCATTCATGCTGGTTTCAGAAAATTGATAATAACGTGCCTTTGGTGCACTTTTCTTTGTATATATCCTGCTTGGCATTCATGGAACTTCTTGGATTTATAGTTTTCTTCACATTTGGAAAATTTTCAGCCATGATATCTTAAAATATTTTTTGTCCTCATCTCTCTTCTGGGGCCTTCAGTTTCACATACATTAAACCACTTGATACTGCCCCCGGTCACTGAGAATCCGTTCATTGTTTTCTAGGCTTTTTTCTCCGTGTACTTTGTTCTGGATCAATTCTAGAACATGTCTTCAAGTTCACTAATCTTTTAACCAGCTGTGAAGCTTATTCAGTGAAATTTGCTTTCAGACTTAGGTCTATCAGATCCATTTAATTATTTTTTATATCTTCAATTTCTTCCCTCACTGTTCGTTTTCATTTAAATACTGGAACATAGTTATCATAATGGCTTTAACATTGTTGCCTGATAGTTCCGTTGTTTGTATCATTCCTTGGTCTGTTTCTGTTGACTGACTTCTCTTCCGGTTGTGGATCACATTTTCTGGCTGCTTAGCATGCAAATTTTGGTTGGATGCTGAATGCTGTGAATCGTTAATTGTTGAGAATCTTGATTTTGCTGTCCTCGTAAAGAGCACTGGGCTGCGGTTGGTAGTTGAGTTACTTCCAGTTCAATGGGGTACTTTCTAGACCTGTTTTGAGCTATGTGGGAGCAGGTCTAGCGTAGCTTTTACTCCCTGGATAGTTCATGCTCACCATGAAGATGCGGCTCTTCTAAGGTGCCCACCGAATGCCCAGCATTCAGCAAGAACTGTGGTGATCCCATCCCATGCGGGCTCCATGAAGGCTCAGCCCAGCTCCCCTGAGTCACTCTCTGCCTGATCTGGGGGAGTTTAACCACAGTCATGCATATTTTTTTAATTCAGTAAAGATTCAAGGAGCTCTTTTTTGCATAGTTCCTTCCTTGTTGTAACCCTGACCCACAGCTCTCAGTGACGTCCTGGGAGAGACCGCCAAGCCCTGCTCAGTGGCCGCACTGCACCCCACCCCACCTCCCACACAGCAGCCTGGAAACTGGCCCCAGGCAGAAAGCCGGGGCAATGGGAGGGCTCCCGCCTTGGTTTCTCTCCTCTTCGGATCACAGTTGTGTCATCTCTCCCCACCAGTGTAGGGGGAGGGTCTGTCCCGTCCCTGTTACTTCATCATGGCTGGGAGCAGACAACTGTCCCATACCAGGTTTCTGAGCAGAGGAGTGACATGATCTGGCTGATAACTGAAAAGAATCACTCCGGCTTCTGTTTCCAGAACGGACAACAGGAGCCCGGGGGCAGAAGCAGGGAGACCTTGCAGGGGGCTATCATGGAGATCCAGGAAACAGGGACTGGATCTGGATAGGCTTTGAACGTAGAGCTTACAGGAATTCCTGGCAGATTGGATGTAAGGGAAAAAATCAAGATGATACAAGGTTTGGGGCCTGAGATGCTGCAGTCTGCCGTAGAGCAGCTCTGGGGCTCCTGGGAAATTGTGTGGCCACGTGAGTTTAGGTGTCTGTGAGGCACACACGCAGATGTGTCAAGCTGGGACTTAGCAATACAAGCCCCAGGTTAGTGGTGAACTCAGGGTTGGAGACATAAATTTGGGGGTGAGAGTACAACAGAAAAGAGAAAGAACCAACCGCGGAACGTCGAGAGGCTGGGGAGGAGCAGAGGACCCCAAGGGGAAGACCAAGGAGGATCAGTCGGGGCTGGGGGGCCAGGAGGACCTTGCGTCTTGCAAGCTAAGTGACAGGGCGTGCCATAGAGAAAGGAGCAAGCAGCTGGGCAGTGTCATAGGTCGAGAGCAGGGCATGGGACACAACCGTTGGATCTAGGGATGTGGAGGTCATTGTGGAATCATGGCCATAAGAGCCTGACTTTGGGGGTGGGGAGAAAGGAAGAAGGGGAAGGAGAGACAGAGACTGCAGGCGACGCCATGATGCAGCAGCGCTCTGCAGACAGGAGCGGAAATGGGAGTGGCAGCTGGCGTGGAAAGCGCGCACTGGAAAACAGGACATGGCCACTGCGTGGGTGCCGGCCTGTGTCCCTCAGCCTGGCAACGTGTCCCACGGAACCTGCATCTCGGGGCTGAGGCTTTCTCTGCTCACACAGGTCAGACATGCTGAAGAATGAGCAGTACCCCAGTGGCCCTCGACCCACGACCCACGGGAGTTGACTTACAAGCATGCTTGCCCCTCGGGTGGGACGATTCTGACACCTGCATTGTGCACAGACCCCGAGTTCTCCGTGGGATGCACCTCCAGGAATATCCTCTCTTGGGTCCTTCCTCGAGTAGATTCTGTGGTTCATGAGCCAGTCGCCCACCTCAGACCTAAGGGAGAAGGCGGTTACTGTGCCCAAGGTCCTGCCACGTTCCTGGGGTTGGCCCACATCCAACGGCTGGTCCGTGTGCAGTACCAACACCCGGCCCCCTTGCCCCAGTTCAGAACACCGGGGCAGGGCCACCCCCCAGGGGTCCCCGGTGGGATCGGGCTTTGGCGGCAGCTGCATTGCTGTTGAAATCCTCCCTCCCTCTGCTCAGTCCCACTTCTCTCTATCACACACACTACTCAGAGTTGACCCCCACCCACGATATTTCCCTTCCCTGCACCCCTAAATAACCCACTTCCGCTAGAATCCCATCTCAGAGACTGCCTGTGGGGAACCCAAACTCAGCAGCCGGTCTGAAGGCTGATGGGAATGGCCATGTGGCGAGCAGCAGAGCAGGGACCAGAGGGACACTCACCGGAGGGATGTCACTGGGCAGGCGACGGCGACAGGATCTAGTGCACGAGACGAGGATCCTGTCACCTGTGGCCACAGGTGGCGGGTGCAGTGGGGTCTGTAGGAGATCCCTTCCGATCAACTCTACCGTCAATAAAGTGGGAAGGAAGATCACCTGTTCGGCGTGAAGATCGGGAAGGAGGCCGGCGGTGGAGAGGAAAGGAGACAGGCGGCGGTGGGCTGGAGGGGACGAACGGACTCTGCACAAGTCAGGCGGCGGCGGCGGCGGAGTGCAGCCCGAGGAGCCTGGAGAAGACAACAGTCAATCTAGACGTACACCTGGAGGAACTGAATTTCAAGAAAGGTATTTTTAGATAAACACGAAAGGACAGCCTGTCCCACCAACAACTGTCACAAAAGGACTTTCAAAATGGATGCATTTCAGGAAGAAAGAAAGTGACCCCAGGAGGAAGCAGCACAAGGAGTGAGAATTTTAAAGAAGGGGACGAGGAGATGTTGACCCGTCAGGCCTGAAAGGCAATGGTCAGTCTCGTGAGCCAGCGCATTGTTCTTTAATATTGTCGTTGTTGCTTACCCCAGATTGCGCGGGTTTTCTGTCACTTGCAGCTGAGCATCCTGACAGATGTGCACGGCCTGCTGAGAGCACACTTTGCTGAGTGCCCAAGGAAAAGGCACCAGTCAGTGCTTTGTGAGATCAGTGGCATGAAGGGCCTTCCTGGTGGAGGTGGCTGCACTGCTCATTGGAGCACACTCGGGTCCTTCTGAGAGAGAGGGACAGCCCCACCGCAAACAGACTCCCATGAGGTGACACGGATATGATCTAGTCTCAAAATGAGTAACCTATAGGACTGCTATCTTGAAGTGGGAGTGAGAGAAATCTCCCAAACTTAAGCATGCAGCGTGCGGTCTCGCCTCGTCCCCCCCGGGGTGCAGCACCATCACAGATGCCGAGTGGACAACTGGCGCACTTGCGTGGCTCTAATAAGCGGTCATAACAATTAGCACGTGCCCTCCTGAGCGTCAGGAAACCACGTCGTATTTCAGCTGAGCCTCCGGAAAGGAGCACTTCTGTCTTTGAGAATAAGGGCCAACCGATGTATTATCAATGACCCAACACCACACCTCGTAAGTGCTGTCCAGGAGCCTGAACAAACTGGACCTCGCCAGCAGCTGGGCAACGCTCAGTGTTAACAGCACCCAGGTGGAGGCTGGATTCCAGCGAGAGTCTGCAAGTGCCCCAGTTCCAGGGAGAGTTGGGACGGCAGCGCCCCCTCCTCTAGGTATTGCTGCGGTGGTGGCGGCTGAGCTGCCTGCCTGCTGGCCTGGATGCAGGGAGGATGCAAGGCCTTTGGAAAGAGGAGCAGCTAGAACTTGGGGGACGGGCCCCTCAGACAGATCTGTCCACCCTGGATGCCGGGACACAGGGCCAGTAGGTCAGGAGCAGTCTGCCTTTCCTCTGGGTCTCCCTCCCGGGGGGATCTGCCTGAGAAGCATCCCTGTCCGCAGTGCCACAGTCCTGGCTGTTCTTTTGCCTCTCCCAGGCCTTGGCCCCAACATGGAACTCAAACTCTTTCCTTCCTTTCCATGAGAAACCCCTCAGGAAGGCCCATGTCCCGGCACATCGGCACTGAGGGCTGGAGGCATCACGGCCCCAGCCTCAGCAGCTCAGACCTCCCAGCCCCACCCCCTTCTCTCTCGTCTGCTCTTTGCCCCACACTGGGGGATCACCCTGCCCTCCAAGAACCTCAGCGATGAAGACAGTTCATATCTCAAATCGATATTTTTAAAAATCAAAAGTAACACAAGATTTCTGGGTATGTGTCACTATACATTTGTCCAGACCCGCAGAATGTGCAATGCCAAGAGTGAATACTCATGTAAACTGCGGAGTCTGGGTGGTAATGACATGTCGGTGTAGGTTCACTGATTGTGATAAATGCACTGCTCTGGGGGACATGTGTGCCGGGCTACATGGGAGATCTCTGTACCTTCCTCTCGATTTTGCTGTGAACCTAAAACTGCTCAAAAAAATAAATTTTAACACTTTATCTAAGCGGCACAAATACATCTCAACAACAAAAAGTAAGCAACCTGATTCAAAAATGGGCAAAGGATTTGAACAGACATTTCTCCAGAAAAGTTACATACCTGGCCAACAAGCCCACGAAAAGATACTCAATATCGCTAGTGCTTAGGGAAATGCAAATCAAAACCACAACGAGATGCTACCTGATACCCGCAGAGATGGGTATAATAAATAAATGTACGAAGAAAATTTGTGTTGGCAGGAGTGTGGAGAAAGTGGAACCCTTGTGTGTTACCGGTGTGAATATAAAACGCTGCAGCCACTGTGATACATCAGAAAGTTAAACAGGAAGTACGTTATCGCCAGCAAGTCTCCCTCTGCATACGCCTAAAAGAATTGAAATCAGGGACTCACGCAAATACCGTACACTCGCGTGCATAGCCCCATTACGCACATATCCAAGGGTGGAAGCCACATGTCCATCGACAGGTGAACGGGCGGACAGGATGTGGAACACACACACCAGGAATGTTACCCAGCCTCGACAAGGAGGGGACTCCGACACGCGCTGCCACGTGGATGAGCCTTGGGGACACTGTTCTCAGTGAAATAAGCCCGTCACAAAAGGACAAATATTGCATGGTCCTGCTTATGCGAGGTGCCTGGAGCAGTGAAACTCACAGAGACAGAAAGGAGAGTAGACGTCGCCGGGGGTAGGGGAGGCGACAACGAGGCGGCGTTTCCCCAGGATGGAGTTTCGGTTTGGAGGATGAAAAAGCTCTGGACATGGGTGGTGGCGGTTGCACAGCCTTGTGAATGCGATCAACGCACACTTCAAAAATGGTTAAAACGGAATCTTACATACATTTTACCACAATTTAATACAAAAGTAATGCAAAAACATCCATGATTTAAAAATCCAAAATTTTAGACAAAGACCAGCGGCCTGTCATAGTCAAAGACAGCAGGGGCCTGAGGCTCAGAGGAAAACCGCTCAGACTGATCTTGTCTTTAAAATGTTGATACTTTGGTCATCACAGATTTCTTCGCATCACTTTTGATTGTTTTTTTAAATAATGCACGAAAACACGATTTGTCTGGATTTCTGAGTTCGGGGCACCCCCTTAGGTTCCATGACCAAGGCAAGCGCCTCACTCCCCCTACCCTACTTGAGGCCCTGGGGAATTCCCCTGGCAGCCACCGGCACCCCTGCACCCTCCGCCTCTCACACGGAGCTGACCCCTGACCCCAATCTCTCGGCTCACCCCCGGGGGGCGGGCTGGGGAGGGAGCGTGTGCCCACCTCCTATCTTGGCAGCTGGGCCAGGGCCACCCCCTTCTCTCTCTGCTGATGTCCCACTGTCGTCACCACGCAGAAGAAAGCCAAAGGCCTCTCAGGACATCGTGCAGCCTTGAAAAGGAAGGAAATTCTGACACTGGCCAGCGTGGGTGAACGCGGAGGACATTACGCTCAGGGAAACAAGCCAGTCACAAAGGGACAGATCCCATTAGACCCCGCTTACGCAAGGTGCCGGAGTGGCCCGGTTCAGAGACAGAAAGCAGAATGGTGGTTGCCAGGGGCCGTGGGGCTCTCGTTTCATGGGCCGAGTGTCAGTTTGGAAAAAGTTCCGGAGGTGGGGACGGGTGCACAGCAGTGTTGATGCACTTGGTGCCTTAGAACTGCGCACTTAAAAGCTGTTAAACTGGTAACTTGTATGTTATGTATATTTTACCACCGTTTTTTTTGCAAAAGGTAAAAAACAAACAAACCAATGACAATGAAAACAAAGACGGCTCTTGGCCCGTGGCTGTCCAAGGCAGTTTTGCACAGTGAACGTTCACCGTGGAACTTCCTTCCTCGTTTGCCCTCTGAGCCCACGGACCAACGTCCCCGTGTACCTGGCACTGTCTCGTCTGGCCAGAGGCCACTGTTTGTGAAACAACAAACAAAAGTATTTTCCACCAGTTTGGTTTTTAAAGTAATTATGTTTTTTGTTCCCCAAACACTCTTTCTAACCCTTATATGTCAACCATCCTCAATTCAGGAAATGCACTGGGGACCCCCTTGTCAGCCTTCCCGGTGATTCGCTCACCACCGCCCAGAGGAGTTGCCCACCGTCCCCACACGTGCCGCCTGTGGCTGCAGTGACAAAGAGCTTCCTCGTGCATCACCGTGACAGACGCCCAAGGTGGCTGCAGTGGCAAATGTGATGAGATGTGCTGCCCAGGCCAGAGTGCAGTGGTATGATCATAGCTCACTGTAAACCAGAACCTCAAACTCCTGGGCTCAGGTGATCCTCCCATCCCAGCCTTCCAAGCAGCTGGGACTACAGATACGTGCTGCCACATCCAGCTAATTTTTTTTTTTTAGAAACAAGGTTTCACTATGTTGCCCAGGCTGGTCTCCAACAGGACTTAAATAGACATTTCTTCAAAGAGGATACACGAATGTCCAACGAGTACATAAAAAGAGGCTGAACATCATTAGTCATTAAGGAAATGCAAATAAAAAACAGAATGAGATATCACTTCACACCAGTAGGATAATTATAATCAAAACAGAGGACAATTAACAAGCCCCTCCCCTGCCACTGTCCCACCTCTGTCTTAACGACAGCCCAGAAGGCCCCCAGCCCCTCACAATTAATGCAAACAGGAGGCCTGGATGGGCCTGTTTGCTTCCTCCTGCAGTTGGGGCTGGGGACATTCACGGGGCAACAGAACCCCTGACTGACTGGCCCAAGATGCTTCTGCAGAGGCCGGGATGGCGCCGCGGCTGGAGCTCGTGCCCGGGCCAGGGCTCTGCAGGGCCGGGCCGTCCTTCCCAGAGGGCCCCGCACTTCTGCTTGGTATGCGCCGGGGTCCGTGGCAGTGTCCAGCGCCTTCCCAGGCCATTCGAGTCAACTCCAGCAAAGGCTTTTTGTTGTCATTACCACCCTCAGCCATTAGCAGGGGCAGCTTTTGTCTTCCCAAATGGGAAAGTATCTTTTACTTTTCTCTTTTGACACTGACTATTTGGCCTAACGCGGGGACCAATTAAACTAATTAATCCCCAGGCACGGTGCCGACGCAGAAACTAGGCTCTTACACTTCGGATCACTCCAAAGGAAGTAATCCGATTCTTGCATCGTTTGGGGACCCTTTGTGCAGCTCTGACCTTGGTGCTGGTCAGAGACCCAGACATCCGAGTCTTCTGAATATCCCTCATCAGGCCTCGGGGGTGCGTGTCCGGCGTCTCCCTCTCGGCCACCCCCACCCGCCACACTCAGGGGACATCGGACCCTCCCACCTCACACAGCCTCACCTAGGATACGAGCCAGGCAGTGGCTCCAAGGGGAACTGCTTGCACAGGCACGAACAATTAGCACTTTCTCTGAAAAGGGGGAATAAAGAACCCCAAACTTGGGGGGCTTCAAAGCTTCCAGGCTCCCCCAGCTGCAGAGGGGGAGCAGCCAGATGAAAGGAAAGTGCTCGAGGTCGAGTTCAAAGACCCTCAGAGTCCTCTGGCAAGGGTGGCTCAGCTCCTATTTAACGAGTCTCTCGTCAAATGCATTTTCTTCGTGGACAACAACAGAATTTCTCTGGCTCCGGCAGGGAGGAGCAGCTGTCCACACTGTTTATTCAAATACCATTCTGGCAATATTCAGAATGTTTTTTTTCCTCTCTTCCCTGCAGGATCTGAAACTATCCGTGGGGCAGTTGGAGGCACGTGTCTACACATGGCTTTCCAGGGTGGCATCTTTGCCGAGCACAGAAACCCTCTTCCGAAGAGCCCTTCGCTGTGTTCCTCCGGCCTCCCCGCCCCCTCCCGCCCACCCCCGCTAGTGGGCATGTTTCCGCGAATGCTGAAGATGAAAAACATGCAATTTTGAATGTGTCTCTTTCACAGTTACACATTGCTTTTTATTGTGCATCTTGGCTGAGCCGCGCTTTAAAATTCCCAGCAACTGTTCCCAAGTCAGTTTTCAAAGAGTCTTGCACCTTTGACCCAATAAAAACCAGAGAGAACTGGACGAAGACTCAGGGCACGTCTCGGAAAGCATTTTTTTCTAATAAACGTTTCGTTTCTTTGCCTTTGGTTTCCTGTTGCTGCCTGGTGCCCTGGCCTCACGGATCCAAGATTTGTTCCGCAGCCTCGCACACGCTGGTACGTCCTGACGGGCGCCGGGGCCAGGAGAACTTTGCACAACGCCGTGACCACAGGCACCCGGGCTCTCCAAGGCTGTGTTTCCCCGCCGCCTTCCCCTCACTCCCCGGCCCGGAGGCACCCCGTGGGCCTGAGCACTGCCCTCCTAGGGGGTCTCTTGTTTAGCAACTCTCAGAGCTCCCTAAACTTCCAAATTAAGCTCAAGCCCCTTAACGGGGTGTTCGGGGCCCCCACAGCCCCTCCCCGGGGGTCCCACAGGCTGGTCCAGAGGCTGTTTACCATCCAGCAAAGAGCCTGCGCCCTCCTCCTGGCCCTTTCCTCGGGGGCGTCCCTTCCCCACCGGCCCCGCAGTGTCTCGGTCCCAGCCCGCCGCAGCCTGCTCGCCCGAGTGCCTCCGGCCCCTCACGCAGGCGTTTCCTCTCGCTTCGTAACACATCACGGCAAACCTCGTGGCGTACAACAACGCACATTTATGATCTTACGGTTCTGGAGGGCAAAGGTCCAGAGTGGTCTCGCTGGGCTACAAACAAGTGTCAGCAGGGCCGGTCTCCTCTGGAGGCTCCAGGCAGAATCAGTTTCCTTGCCTCTTCCAGATTCTGGAAGCCACCCGCATTCCTTGGCTTGTGGCCCCTTCCTTCATCTTGAAGGCACATTGCTTCGACCTCTGCTTCTCTGGGCGCTTCGCCTGCTCTCCGCCTGTGACCCTCCTCCCCTTCTTTCCCCTAGAGGGACCTTTGTGGTAACCCTGGCCCATCAGATAACCCGGCATCATCTTCCCATGTCAAGATCCTCAGCCCTCACTCAGCCAAAACCACACACGGGTGCCTTGCAGGTGCGCTCCAGCTCACATCTGCTCGCCTCCGCGATACTGCTTGACTTCCCAAAGCAACCGTGGAAGGTAGTGGACAAATGCTTCATCCCATGTTACAGGTGAAAAAACTGAGACCTACACAGCAGGAAACATCACAGCCAGACAGGCAGGAAGGCGAGGGCTCGGGGACCCTGCGGGGACTGCCGTGGGGACTGTCAGCACTCACCCATAGGCCGCCTGGCTCCCGGGGCCAGGCCCTCCCGCCTCCCTGGCACAGGTGTCCTGGGCTCAAGGCAAATGGCCACAGATGCCCAAGAGCGGGTCAGCGGCCCATTCCAGGCTCTAGGTTCACAATTCTGAGCACAGTCACTTCACACTCACAGGGAAACCCTCACATCTCTGCTCGGACGTGGTTCTCTCCCGGGGAGTGGCCTGGGTTTTCCTGCACTGGACAGAGGGCAGACAGGCCAGACTGGAGCCCAGCTTGACCCCTCTCGAGCCCGGTGGCCTTGGGTCAAAGCAGCACGTTGCGTGTGTCAGTACTGCAGCACATACGCACAAAGGCACACAAACACGTGTGCACACGCACACACACTTGAGTTGCTGGACTTCTCTGTGTCTTAGACCCCGCACTGCCGGGAGATGAGAGTAGGCCGGTCTGGGTGCATTCAAGGCCCTGGGCCTCAACAAAGGGGCAGGGTCATTTCCTCTACTTCTTCTCTGCAGGGCCCTGGCCAGAATGCGGATGGGATGGCGGCAGCAGCCCTTTAGGCCATGAGCTCAGAGACCCTTGCTAAGGTCAGCAGAGCAGCAGGCTAGACGTCTTCTGGACTCCTGCTGTCCGGGTGTTGCCGTAGCATCCTGAGCTGCTTGTGTTCAGTCTGTTATGTGGAAAGAAATGCACATCCGTCATGTTTAAGTCACTGTTTGGGGGATCTTTGTTCCAGCAGCCAAGCCCCTATCTTGACTATTACAGATTTTGCCACAAAAAAACCCAAACCCCATGATCCAGGCTCCACAGCCCGGGGCCTCAGAGGTCCAGCGCTCAGGTTTTGAGGGGCAGCGGCCTACCCTTGTTGTGCCATGGAAATCCTTTCGTGCCAGCCTTCCCTGTGTGCGTCGAAGGCAGACCACAGCCTGACAGCCTGGGAACCATGGAGCTGATTCGAAAGCTCAGAATGTAGGTGTGTGTTGGCTGCCACTTGTCTCCTTTAGGAAGCGATACCGGAGTATGACAGAGACGGCTCTGAAGACAGTCTCAGCAGAGGAGAGAGGCTGGCTCAGTCCTCCAGACACTTCCCGTGCACAGTCGACAGCCGGACTCGGGCGGGCCCAGGGGCCGTGACGTCCTGCCCGGGCCTGCTGGGCCAGCCAGCCTCGGGGCAGTGGCCAGTCACCGAGTGAGAAGACGGCCGAGAGCAGGGGCTTGGGAATCCAAGGCCGGACTCCCCATCATAAAAGGCCAGGTCTAGACAAGGACTTTAGGTGGGGCCACGTGCAACATGGAACTAACCATCCAAGAAAGGGGCAAGGTGGACCTCGCGGACAGCGAGCAGGGCCACGGGGGCAGTGGACAAGGGTGTCCTACAGGACAGCAGTGCGGGGCACCACCCGGCCCCCGGGGCAGGGAGCTGGCGGTGCCCGTGCGGTTAGCGGGCGGAACAGCGCTGCGGCCGTGGCCATGTTCGCTTCCCCGTGCGGGTTTCCACGACCCGTCTGCTCCTGCCCGCTGCTGCCTGTCGGGGGTGCCGACTGCCACCTGCCTGGTTTAGAGTTCGTAGCTGCCCTGCTCACCAGCCCTCCCCCGGCCTTGAGGAGGGGGCCGCCGTCAACCGCAGAGCCTGGACTCGGGCCGGACGCAGCGCAGGGAGGGGACGGCGGCCAGCCTGGAGAAGGAGCCGCGTGCGTTCAGAGCAGGAGGGGCCCAGAGGGGTGGGCAGTGGCATAGATTGTCCGCCCCCACCTGCCTCCCCCCTTCTTTAGCAGTAGGACCCTTTCGGTTTTAGGTGGGCACAGAGCCACCCACCTGTGGCGACGTCCCCAGCCTCTCGAGGCAGCATTGGGATGGGACAGGATGGGGTGTGGCGCGTGCGGCCTCTCGTGGGAAGGGCCACACGCGCCACACTGTCTTCTCCCCTGTCCGAGGCGTGCTATGCGCCTGAAGGTCAATGAGGCCTGCGTGACGGTGGCAGCACTGGCGGGAGGACCCTGCGCCCCATACTCCACAGAGCTGTGTCAAGAGAAGGAGAAAGAACCTTCTCTGTTGTGCTCACTGTCACACCGGGATCTTTGCCACAGCTGCCAACCCTGCGATCTAACCGCGGCAGCGCGGTGTCGGCCACGCGCGGGCCCCCGAGTGCGAGCTGGGAAGGGTGAGAGGAGACCCTGCCGTGGCTGGGGGTTTTGTTTTTAGTGTTCTGTGTTTTTGTCACCAGGAATACACTGCAGCGTGGCTCTCAGTTCCTCCTTATGTCTCCCTCTCGGCGGGAACGGCCGCATCGCCAGTCTCCATAGTGATGCCGGGAAGTACTTTGCAAACACCAGCGCACGTTTGCACATGTACGAAATTACTGTTGTTACAGCTCCATTCCCTCAGCTCTCGCCAGTTAGGTAAATGACTGTTTTCCCAGAAAATGCCGGACAAGCTGGGCATCATCACATCATTTATTCATGGCTGTCGCAGTTTTGTCATCCACAGAAAAAGAGCTCACAGCCGTCCCTGCCGCCCTGGGTGGCTGCGGGAACAGAACCAGCACTGGGCGCGGCACCTGGCACTCAGCCAGCTCTCAGGGCACCTGTGTGCTCAGGGTCCTGGGACCCCTGCGCCAGGAAGCGTCGGGGACGCTGCTGTGCGGGAGCAGCGGGGACAGCACCTGAGATGGGGAACCCAGGGGGAGCCCAAGCGGCCGTGGAGGGACATGAAAAGCCCCTTAGGGACATGCAAGCGTGAGGTGCCTGCAGGTAACTGGACCCCAGAGAGGGACCCCGGGGGAGCAGCGCAGGACCATGGAGATGCAGGCGTCTGTGGCAACGTCAGCCAGAGGGAGAGTATCTAGACATGGGCGGAAAGAGCGGCAGCTCTGGCCAAGCCCTGGAGGGCAGTGACATTGGGCAGAGGACGCGGCACCAAACAGGTGCCGCAGTGAGGCCAGGACGAGTTCAATCCTCTGGTGCCAGCTCGCAGCTGCCCTCAGCTGCACCCAGCACCGTCCCCCCAGGCCACGGGGGCAGACCCCTCTTCCAGGGTCTGTTCCTTCAGCAGCCCCCTCACCTGTCTCCCCACCACCAAGCATGGCAAGGTGACCTTGTCACTCCTCAGCGGAAAGCCCTTTAACGGCTCTGCACCACGTAGTAGGTGCTCAGTAAGTAGTCAAGGGCCTGGCACACAGTAGGTGCTTACACGTCAGCCGAGCCAGCCCGTGAGTCCCATGCTGCGAGTGGATCCAGGGGCTCCAGGGCCTGCCCCCTGCACGCTCCCCCAGGAAACCTTGGTCCCCCGGCTTCTCCTTGGCCACCTCTGCCAGGATCCGGGTGTCCTCAGGAGACCCCGAGAAGCGGGTGCCACAGAACTGGGAGGCAGTGTTCCTTTCCGTCTTCCCATCGGGCTAAGACTCAAAACAAAACTGTCAGATTTCAGAACATTTCACAGCGGCAAAAATAACTGCACTTGGGGAAAAACATGCAGACACTTCTCAAAGTCATCTAGTCGCTTCAACAATGTGCCAGAAGCTTCTGGAATTGACAGGTTCGGTTTGCCACGCACCAACTGCGCCTACCCCTGCCAACCCCGTCTCCCGAGGCCCCCAGGGTCCTCGTGTGCCAAAACCCCGGCACAGAAGAGGCAACACAGGAGACCGGCACAGCCACCTTTCCTGGCCCGACCAAGGGCTGATGCCAAATGACACCCAGAATCCACAAACCACAGATGCCAAATCTGGGGTGACCGAGGCAGGGACAGAAAGGAGAAGAGTAGTACATGACAAGCACTTGGTGACATTCTGGGCACTCACTGTTTGCCACCCGCTTTGATCCTCACACCACCTCACAAAGAAAGTCCCCTGCTTTATAGATGGGCACGGGGCTCAGGGCAGCTCCTGGAGTCAGCAGCCAACCGTCCTGTCCTGGGTTCTCTCTCCTTCTCTGCAGTTCTGTGAGCTGGCCAAGCAGGCACGGAAGATGGCCTGTCCCAGCACCCTGGGCAGCCAAGCGTGGCCACGTCCGTGGACGAGAGCAGAAGGACCATGCCGGACTGTACCCCCTCCCCCTCCCACAGGCACAGCGGGAGCTGGGACAGTCATCTCAGATCAAACGGTGGAGGCCACACCGAGCACAGCAGAGCCACAGGAGGGAAGGAGCCTGGGCTCTGACCCTGCGCAGCTGCCCTGGGAGCCTGGGTGGGTGAGTCCCATCGAAGTACGAGAGAAATGGACATTGAACAAGAATTAAGCATCTGGCAACGGAGACTTGTTGTCACCACTGTCCCTGCATTGTGTACCAGGAGCCCAACCGGGGACCCTGTCGAGGGTCTGGATTGTCTCCCAGGAGGGTGGGAAGCTACGGAGAGGGGACCTTTAGGCAGGGCAGTGTCTTGATCCTATGTGTGTCTTTCGAAGGAATTGCTAGCTGCTACCCACGTGGATTGAAGGGGGCCGTTTGGCCTCTCAAGTATGAGAGAGGACAGTGTATAGACCAGGGTGGCGGCAGAGAGATGGAGAGTAGGAGGTGGATTTGAGACGTGTTCAGAGGAGGACACAGCGGATGCAGAGAGGGGGTGAGGAAGACCCCAGGCTGAGCCCCAGTACTTGGCCTGGCTGAGCGGCGCCGCGGACGTAGCGGCAGAGAATGAGTGCCGCTGGAGGAGCCCGCTTGGGGACAGGGGAGGCAGACGCAGAGCTCAGCGCAGGCGCAGGCGAGTCGCGTCTGAGACACCTACGAGGCAACCAGGGGGGTGCCCAGGCGGATGGACGCACAGACCTGGGCGTCAGCAGGAGGCGCGAAGGACTGAGGCTCGGCAGGAAAGGGGGCAGCTGGGAAGAGAGGGCACCAGGATTTCGACGGCGGTAGAAGGGGAGGAGCCGGGAGGTGGGGGAGGACATAGCCAGAGAGGAAAGGGGACCCAGCAGCCACCTGTGCCCGGGAAGCAGCCTCAGTCCACAGGAGGCCACTGGGTCAGGCAAGGAGCAGATGGCAGAGGGCGTGGCACGGGTGGGCGACGTGCTCAGGGCATTCTTCCGAGGAGTCTTCCCCGAGGCAGAGAAGGGGCCTGCGGAGGGGCTTTGAGATGTGAGGTTCAGGGGACAGAGGGGACCAGGGAGCAGGACACCGCCGGACCAGCGGAGCCCGGCTGTGCAGGAGGGAGGGGCCTTGTCAGCGCTGGCTGGTGTCATGCCATCCTCCCACCTGGACCACTTTTTACTTAATGTTTTTCTTAGATTCAGTCCTCAATAGCCCCATTCTTTAAACCTCGGTCTTCCTCTAGGCAATATTCTCAGTGAATCACAGATTCGATGGGCTGTTTTTTTCCTAACGCACATGAAAACAAACACATAATTATGTAACAGGCACATCCATGCACCTCTAAAACAGCCTTGGGCTCTACCGGGTCCACCCTACTTCTGGAACTCAGGAGGGAGGAGGGGCTGCAAGTGCCGTCCCTGGAGTCAGGTCACTCTGGGTGGCCTCCTGGCTCCAGCTCGCACCAGCCTGGTGACCTCGGGCAGGTTCCGTAAATTCCCCCGGCCCGGTCTTCACCCCCACAATCAACACTCGTCTCTGGAGAGTGGGTGTGCGGACGGGGAGAAGCCATGCGGGGCCCTCAGCAGAGCTGGCACCTGGTCAGCCTCGTAAGGCCCAGATTCAACAGAGGTCGTCACCTTGATGGCCGGCTGAGATGCAGGTGGCCCTGCGGGACCTCCCCCATGGACAGTGCCCCAGGTGCCTGTGCCCGTCCCTCCTTACCCTGGCCAGGGCTGTAATATGTTCCAGCAAGGCTCTGGAATATATTACAAACCACCAACTTCAGAGCCTCCATGCCAAACATGAGCATAGGCAGAACCTAGGCGTGTGCCCAGTCCTGCAGGCGCTACCCAGGACAGACGCTCGGGGCGCAGACGGGCCCTGCCTACCTGGGGGCGGGCGAGGGCGGTGGGTGAACAGCTCAGCTCGGTACAGAGGCTGCCGCCAGCACCGCACGCCGAGAGGATTCCAGCCTCCCCCAGGGCTGAGGACGCACGTTGCTCCCTGGTTCTGTCTGCAAGTGAGAGGTTATGTAATCCGCGGTCATTTCAGCAGCCTGGCTGGGTGGGCCCTTGTTCCCTGTTCAGGAGCTAGAAACACACCATCCTGCCCAATTTTTACCATTTTTCAGTTTGGTTCTCTCTAAACCATTTTTAAATTTGATTCTCTCTGAGCTACCAGCACCTGCAAATGAAACCTTGCACCCCTTTTCTGAAGCTGATTCTTACATCATCTCCTGGTACAGGTGGGAAACTGAGGCAGAGAGAGTCACATGACAAAATTTGGAGCAGAACAGAACTTTAAAGAACGATTAGTCCAAGCCTCTCCCCATTTGATGGATGAGGAAACTGAGCCCCGCCAGGGCAAAAGACTCGATGCCATCACCAGCAAAAAGAGGTCGGTGGCCCGTCCTGCTGCCACAGACTGAGGAACTCATTCTCCTGGGGCCCTTATGCCAGCTAACGCCCTGCGGCCGTGCAAGGGCCTCCTGGAGACCCCCTTCTTCTCCCAGCAGTTACTGCCTCGTTCCCTGCAGTCTGGCTGGGTGGCGGCCATCTGGGCAGAGCAGGGCCCAGCTGCATTCAAGTCAGAGGGCAGTGCCGGGGTTGGCTGGGCAGCATGTGTCCTTCTACACCGGCTGAGCACTTGGCAAAGGGCACCGAGTTCTGACTGACCACAGGGAGGCCCAGCCCCTCCCGTGCCACTCAGCCCCAGGACCCAGGCCAAGGCCAGGACACCCAGAGAGGCCGGCCCCGCGCACAGATAAGAAGAGCCTGTGATTAGCATGCCCGGCCGTCCCCCGTCTGCTCTCTAGGCCACAGGGCAAAGGAGAGCCCCTGCCCAGCCCCATCCAAAGGGCTTCAAATTCCAAACTCGCAAGGTCCAAAGAGCAGACCCAAATACACTGCTATAAAAATGTGTTCAAAAAGAACATTCCCTGTTCACACTGGCCCTCTGCCTGCTCCCACTTTGGGGTTCTGGGCAGACTTTTAGAAGCAAACTTCTCACCAATTACCAAGAGCAAAACAACTCCCAGAAGATCTGAGGTGGTGCCAGGCAGAGCGAGGAACAAACCTCTTTTGCAAAGAGTTTCCGTTTCGTCTCTGGAAATCCCAGGAGGTGCCCCTCGCCCTGGCACCAGCCCTGCCCACAGCCAACCTGGTGCCTTCTGCTCCCTGCCCCCGTGGCCACCAGCACCCAGCACCAAGCACGCAGCACCCAGCGCCAATCTCCCACGGAAGTGCAGGTCCAGGAAAACCATGCGGGGCGGGCAGGGCAGCCAGCCTGGGGTCCCCGGGACCTACCCTCGGAGCCATCGTCCCCGGTGCCGTCACTGCCACTGCAGATCCCTGGGCTGCTGGCCAGCAGGGCCAGGGCTCGTTTCTACGATGTGCAAGGACGGCGCGTATCCTGGGACATGGTCTCGAGGAGGTCAGAGACTGACAGGGAGAGGAAGGTTCTAGAAGGCCAGTCTCTCCTCTCCTCTCCTCACCCCGTTGCTGTAGTTCAGAGGAGGAGCTGGAGGTACGGGCTTCGGACGCGCTCTGCTCGCACTAGGCCAGGGAAGTGGGCCTCGCCGTGTCCCAGAATGATCCCAATACGCTCAGAACTGGGCCTTTCTGGAGCAGATTGGAAAATCCCCCGGAGCGAGTGGGGGCCTTGCCAGCTGCTTGGGAAAATGTCTTTTCAGAGCTTAAGGGCGTCATCGCCTCGCCTCCCTCTCACTCAGACGCCGGCTGCACAGTCCTGTGCTGCGGCTGGAGGCTGGGGCCCCAGAGAGGAGTCCGCCGGAGCCCCTCAGCCTTGCTCGTGGGGCCTCCACCCAGAGCAGGGGACAGTCCTAGCAAGAGATAGCAATGACCCTGCAAGATGACAGAGAGCTGCACACTCTGCTGTGGGGACCAGAGGAGGGCTATGGGATCCTGGAAGGCTTCCTGGAGGAGGTGGTTCCTGAGGAATGAGTAGAAGTTAATCAGAAAATAAATGGGGGAAGGGCATCCCAGAGGGCAGGAGAAGAGGTGCAAAGGTCGGCCAGTGGGAGCAAGAGTGGCCTGCGCGCAGAGCTACAACAGAGCATGCCCGGTGGTGAGGGGGGAGCAGGAGCAGCCCTGCTGGAGGGGTGGCTCGGGGAAGGTGGGCAGCAGACTCAGGGACCAGCCTGGGATGGGGCGTGTGTGCCACATGGAGTGTGGGCTTCATTTGGAGGGCAGGGAGAGCCATGGAGGGCTTCCAGCAGGAGGTGACACAGCCAGCTTTCATGTCCCAGGGCAAATGACCGGCATGCTAATCACACAGTGGCCACAGAGTACAGGGCCGCGTGGAGGGAGGCAAGCTCTGGGACTGTCCTTTCCGGATCCACAGCTGAACATCCCCAACCCTCCCTCAGACATGCCGTGATTTCCTACCTCTGAGCCTTTGCATATGCTGTTCCCTCCGCCTGGGTGCCCTTCTTGGCTCTCTGACTGTAGGATGAATGCTCGGGGGTAGCCAGAATGGCCCTCCTGGTGAACCTTCCTGTCAGCCCCTCTTCTGGGAGGATTTCTTGCCCCTCCAGTGCCTCTGGCAGCGGCCTGGCCGTGCCCAGGTGTGACCGCCCCACCCGGCCGGGAGCCCGCTGAGGGCAGGAATATGCCCCATGTCACTCTGCTCCCCGAGCCCTCAAGCAGGGTGAGGTGCGCGCAGGGTGGGCTCTCAGGGGAAGCGTCCTGAAAGTCCCGTGTCTGAGGTCCCCATGAATCCCGTGACCTCGGCTCTAGCTCACTCCCAAGCCTTCCAGCCCCATGTGGGTGAGCTCACCTGTGTTTGCTCACCTGTGTCCCCCGGAGCGGGATGGCAGAGACCAGCCGGTTCTTATCAAACCGTTTCCCTTTGCCTGCATGCCCCGAAGCACCCTGTGCTGGTTCCGCCCCATCAGGGCCCCGGACGCTGCGATGTGTGTGCCGCGCGGCTCCCACATCAGGGCGAAGAACTTCCTCCCCTGCCTCTGACACACTGCAAGTGACAGCCCTCTGCTGCCAGCCCCCTTCGGTGAGTGACTCACCAAAATTATGCCCCCTTTCCAGAGTGGCCCGGATGGGCCAACATGGGAGTCTCAAGGGCCCGGCCCCCCACCTCCACCTTGGACACTCTGAGCAGCCGTCCCAGCCTCAGGGCTCCTTGTGGGGTGGCCTAAAGGTCCCACCGAGACCCCACAGCAGCCACCTTCCCCCTCTGCCCAGTCCACACCCGGCCCCTTCTCCCAGGGCAGCAGAGAGCTTCCCGCCAGCCCTCTGCACCTCGGATCTGCTTCCTGGGAAACCCAGCCTGCAACAGGTGCCAGGAGTGGTCTGAGCAGGCAGCCCCAAAAGTGGGACTCAGGAGTCAGATCGCCCAGCCCCAGCTGGCCCTGAGGGCCCCACTGCAGGTACGAGGCAGAGTACAGGAGGCCCCTGGCCCTGCAGCTACAGAGATGGGGCGTCGGTGGGCTTGGTGCCGCAGGCGTCCTCCCTGCGGGAGGGCGGCACTGGATGGCTGTTGCAAAGCCCAGCTGCTGCCAGCCACGCCTGACCGACCAGTGAGGAGAGGCCTCCTCACACCACCAGTCGCAGGACTTCAGGATACAAACAGTCACATTCCAAAGGCCAAATTCCCACCCCGGTCAGGTCTGCTGTGCCAAGGTCGAGGCCATGGTTGGGAAGTATTAAGACTCTTGACACATGGAATAGTGACTTCCGAGTTGTTGAACCCCCAAATCTCAAATCCCCAGAGTCTCTGGAACTCTCAGAGCCTACACAAGTGGTCCATTTGTCCTTATGAAGGACAGATGCCCCCACTTGCAGAAACCTCCTTGCTACAAGACAGTAGGCACCCCTCACAATTCACGTCCACTCCCCTCCTGGCCACTGGGCCAAAGCCTAGGCTTAGCTCATCCAAGGTCATGATGGAAAAGGGCAGGAGACCGGCCCCAAAGGAGTGAGGACCTGGCCAGCACAGGACTGGATCCGGAAGGTGCCAGACCAAGGGAGCAAACTGTGAGGGCTATCACGGTGGGAGAACTTTCCCAGGGTGCAGGATAGGATGTCTGGCAAGGACCATGAGCCATGGCACAGACACACTGGCAGAACAGCAGCTGGAAGCACGGAGAAAGTGACAGCCACACTAAGACAGGTGTAGATGCCAGAACTGTTGCGGCAGACGGCGGAAGGATGGAGCGAAAGGTTCAGAGATGTGGTCGTGCTACCGGACAGCGGCTCTCCGTAGGAGGACCCAGAAGATACACAATTCACCAAAGCAGCCCGGGATGCACTGATGCCAGCATCGCTGAGAAGCTCGGTGGCGGCTGCCCTGGGTGGAGTCCACTTCAGAACGAGGCTCAGAGCAGTCAGGGTTCCAGGCTCCTGGAACAGCAGAGGCAAGGGGTGTAACTGCCAGGTGAAAACAATGACTGCAACGCGCTGCGAGGTCAGTGTGGCAGCCAGGAGCCCGTGGAAACGGCTAATCTAGTCAACAGAACATGGTAAATGGGCGTGCAGCCGAGGACAGTCACATGCCACAGGCACAATAAGAGAAATCAAGAATGGGTGGTCGGGATGTCACAGGTAGCCGCCACAATAAAAGTCACACTTCGCAGCCCAGTTTCCAACCCTGAGCCTGTTTTTAGACGGGGACCACGGACGACCACGAGTGTGCATGGTACCAACTGCCCAGTCCTTCCCCTGGGGAGCATGCAGCTCCGTATTCGAGTGTCTGTACACGGGGAAAGGACAGCACCCAGGCATTCTGAGACTGTTGGACACAGAGCTCGAGTTGGCACTGGTGGCAGAGACTGCAGGACCCTGCCAGATGAGGCCTGTGAGGGCTGCGTGATAAATGGAGTCCCGGCCTGTGCGTCTGTGGCCCACCCAGTAGTTACTGCCCTGCATGTTGAGTGTAGAATTAAAATACAACCCCCACCTTGCCCTTGTCTCAAGCTATCTTTCCCCACCTGGGCCAAGAGAGTAAATGGAAAACACTGTCGCGTACGGGGGAGTGGCACAAGTGAATGTCACCTTTGAAGACCTAAAGGACACGGGAGCAGTGGCCCCAGCGTGTCTCCACCTAATCCAGTCTGACCCTGAGAACTCCGAGGGGTCTTGGAGAAGGCGGTAGATCACTGCAAACTCAACGAGTAGTTGCCCCAGCTGCAGCTGCCGGGCCAGATGTGACGCCTTCGTTGGCAAAGACTGGTACAGCCTCAGGTACACGGCACAGGGCCATTGCACTCTTTTCGATTCCTATCAAAAAAGAGGCTCTGAAACAGTCTGCACTGACCTGGAAGGGACAGCAGTGCACATTTACGTTCTCGCAACAGTCGCCTCCCTCCTCTCCGTCGCACTGGAGTCTGAAGAAACCTGGGCCGCCTGGACATCCCATAAACACCGCATTGTCCACTGTCACAGTGCTACCATGCGCATCAAACTGAATGAACACACTGGAGGCCTCGTCTCCAGAGAGTGGGAAAGAGATGCCTTCTACGTCAGTAAAAGTACTGGGGACACAGTGACCTGGAGCACACCAGAACATCCCTGCACAATCGCACACTGGCACCCTGTACCCCTCCCCCCAGCGCCCGCCGCGAGCACGCAAACGCCAGCCCAGCGGCCTCTTTCAGCTCTGGAGGCAGCGTATTCCACGCCTGGGAATACTGCTCTGGGCCACACACCAGCTGCCCCGAAAGGATGCTGATTCTGAGTGGGGCCAACAGCAGGACAGAGCTCGGGCCACAGTGCAAGCTGCCTGCGTGGTGGATCATGGGACCTGGCAGTTTATCACTTTGGGAGCACTTCCCAGGGGAGGGAAGGAGCAGTGGCAGGGAAAGATGTCGAGTAGATCTGATGGCAAGTGCATGGGAGAACCACACAACAGAAGCCTCGGTTTTGGGAGCAGGCCCGTGACAGCTGCGGGGGAGAATTGCATCCTTTATTAAACGGCTCCTGGTGCGCCACCAGATCCTGCTGCAAATGGAGTGTCTAACCGGGGGCGTCAGGTGCCCACATAGCCAGCACTGTCCATCGTGAGCAGCGTTCTGCCAGACCCACCAGGACAGAAGGTCAGGTGGACCCCACGGCATTCTGCCATAAATTGGAAGTGGTTCGTCGGAGATGACACACAAGCAGGACGAGACCCCCGTGACTCCCACCAGCGCGTGTCCCTCGGTGCACACCTGCAGACACGCATGATCCTTAGGTGTAGCTGATGGAGGAGGAACAGTCTGAGCCGGCTCTCGACGGGTATCTCAGCATGTGGGTGTGACCTGGAATGGGTGGTGGCCTCTCCAAGCCACTCAGGGGTGGCCTCGAAAAACAGAGAGAGGGAATCTTCCAGACGGACATTATGGGGCGAGTTATCTGTTTTGTGTGGAAAGAGACGTGGCCCAAAGTTAGAGTGTAGCTGCATCCAGGGGCAGCGGCACGTGGCTTGGTCGCTGTGCAGGGGCCTGGCCATAGAAAGGTCAGAAGATGAGAGCCAACGAGGTCTGAAGCACAGGCGTGTAGACAGGACATCCATGCAGGGGATGGCACACGCAGGGCGAAGCCTTCATAGTGCGTGTTAACACCCACCAGGATCTGCCCACTTCAGGAATGGCTCTGAAAAACCAGGCAGACTAAGTGATTGGGCCACTTCCCATCAGCCAGCCTCTGTCACGGGCCACCCAGTCTTGGCACCGCGGACACACAAAAGAGTCATGACAGCAAAGGTAAAGACGGCCCAGCAGCAGGGGCTCCCACACCCCAAGGCTGATCCAGCCACTGCTGCTGGCCATAGCCGGTGCCAGGGCACCGCAGCCCCTTCTGCCGAGAGATGAGCAGACGAGGGAGGAATCATCATCCCAACAGGGCTGAGGGATCCTGGTCACAGAAGGAGGGGGGCTGCCGTGTCCCTGTGCAGGCGTGGGAAAATGTTAACATGTGTGCCACTCGGCTGATCCAACCGGGCACCTCTCGCTACTCCTGTGCCCAGTCGTCATGGAAAGTGCAGTAGCCACAGCCTGAAGAGGACTCAGTGACCTGGGGTGCAGACCCTTCAGGGGTGACGGTCGGGGTGAACCCACAGATTAGCAGCTGAGCCGAGCAGAAGCGCGAGCTGGGGCTGAGGGGTCCAGAGAGACAGCAGAGCTGGAAGATGGCGAATGTCACCTGTAGCCCTGCGGCTGGCTGCAGCGGCGAAGGCTGGAGTGCGTCCACCTATCTCCCCCTTCTGAGCTTCTGTTGGGAAGAGGGGGTTGCCGGAGCCCTGAGGCAGAGGGTCCCAGGGCTTACGTGAAGGGGGCCCCGAGCAGGGCAGGGGCCAGTCCGCAGTGGACGTTGCAGTGCGCTGCCCACGCCCCCTCAGGCCCTCATTTTCCAGCAGCGGGAGCGCCGCGCGTAGGCAGCCGGCCGCCATGAGCCCATGCCAGCTGCAGAAAGCTGCCAGGGCCACGCCCTGTCCTGGGGCAGCCCAAACCCGTGACCTGCCACCTCGGACTGTGAGGGGAGCCAGGAGGAAACCTGTCACTGTGTGAGCTGCGGAAATGAGGGGTCGCTGGTCATAGCAGCGAACTCACCCTGACTCCCTTCCAGAAGAATGAACAACTGGATGATGAGTGAACGAGTACTCAGAGTTCCAGTCCCAGCCCCTGTGGCGGGGGGAGGGGGGCCAGGGGGGTCTCTCTGCCCCCGGGAGTGCCCCCAGCTGCATCAGCCCCCAGCCAGGTGTTCTGGCCCTAGAGCAGGAGCACAGGGAGTGAGGGTGAGTGCACCAGCAAATGAGGGGACCCCAGCTTCACCCTAAGTTTGTGTTTGCATTCTCTCAACCTGGGGTGGCCTCTGCCTCCTTCCCTGGCACCTGCGGCGTGAACCTCCTTCTTCCTAAGAGATGCTGTCTGCAATCCACTCCTCTACCCAGCTCACGCTTGCCCCACGCCAGGGACCTGGTGCAGTCCTCAGCCCAGGCACCAAGCGTGCCCATCGGGGAACAGCTCAGGGGCGCTGTCGGTCTCTCCCACTGGGGCAGGAGCCCCGGGGGGCAGGGGTCGTGGTAGAATCCCCTATAGGTCCTCAGAACCCAGGCCCAAGCCAGACATGTAGGGAATGCCAGTGGGAGAATCCAGAGGCCTCAGTTTCCCCATCCATGCACAGGAGTGCTCAGCCAGCAGGCTTTCTCAGGGCCTTTCGGGACACACCAGAGTCTGTGATCTACCAGAGGTGGGTGGAAGCCACAGCAACCTGCTCTGGGGCCTCACGAAATGCAGTTCGGGGAAGGGTGTGTCTTCGGGGTTGAGGGCCTTGGCCAGGTCCCCTGGAGCCGAGGCCTGGCACCCCATCCACCCTTCGCCAGAAACCTGCTCACCTCCCTGGCCCAGAAGAGCCACCCCCAGCCCCGCACGGAGCTGTCCTACAAGACGGCACCAGCCTCACAAGAGGCTCTCGTCCCCCCACCCGGGCCCTGGTCCGCCCCCACCCGCCCCCCAGCACTGATGTTGTCCGCCTGGCTCAGCCGGGTGTAAAGGAAACCGCCGGAGCGGCGCGAGCAGGGCAGCTCCGCGGCCAGTTTCCGAGGGGTGTGCTCCGTCAACATTCCCGCCACTAATGAGGGCCTCCGAAGATGCTGCTCCCTGGGGACCCCGGCTTCCTGCTCCTCTGGCCGTGGTGTGGGAACAGGAGCATTGCGGAGGCATCCTTGCCAGGGGAACAGTTGGTATTGGTGGCAGCAGGCCAGGCAGAGGGCCCCAGGCCGCCCCGCACCGTTCAGTCAGGCCACCGTGAGCACGTGCTGTTTGGTGAAGGTGCTGCAGGTGGGAAGGCCCAGGCCGGGAGGGGCGCTGCGGCCTCCCCACGGACACAGAGCTGGAGAATGGAGGGACTGGGGCTCAACCTGGGCCTGGCCAGTGACACGTTCCCTCCCCTGCAGCTCCGTGGGGCCTTTCTCCACACTCTGACAGCCCCGACGCCCAGGGAAGCTGGGTTTGGGTCACTGCTCTGTGTGTGTGAGGCCGGCACTGTGGAGACCTGGACCACTGGGCCCTGCCTGACTCATCCTCCAAGCCCGGCTGGGACACTGGGGTCCAGCAAGGACAGCCTAGAGTCCGTGACCTTGAGATGCAGCAAGGGACGCCCCATCGCCATCCGCAGCCTTGATCCTGCTGGTAAGAACGCTCCAGACCCTGAGCTCCCGTCATTCGCCCCGGTAACCCCACCTGGGCAGACGGTGCTGGGATCCCAGCTCTGCCGTGCACGGCCTGTGTGGTCCCACACAGGAGACTCTGCCTCTGAGCCTCGGTCTGTCACCCCTGGAGAGTCACAGGGCCCGGTGCACTAAAGCACCTGCTGGTCGGGGGTTTGCAGTTCAGCTCCTCATCCCACGTGGCCAGAATCTTCCTCCAAACAGCATCTCCGTAGCTGAGAGGGGAATCAGATGGCCCCGGCAAGGCCGGCACGGGGAGAACTTGGGGGCACGTTTGGACCCACACGGAGGGAGGGACACTTTCAGTCAGAGACCACCTTTCCGAAACGCGTTGAGTTCCCTGTCCCGGGAGGCGTGGAAGCAGTGGCTGGGTGTCCATCCCCTTGGGGAGTTCTGATTCAGGCCCGGAGCCTGGTGTGACAGGGGCCTTGGACGCCACCTGGGGCAACAGTGGGCAAAACGACCCCATGCAGTGGGCCAGGGCAGCCCTGCAGGAAGCCCCTCTCTCAGGATCTCCCGTGACAGCCTCTGAGACACTCTCAGGCCCCTCTCGGGCTGGGCCTCCCGCTGCCACCCACCCTGGTCAGCTCCGAGCTGGAACCACAACCCCGGCCCACAAAGATGGACCCCTGCGCCAGGCCAGCAGGGTGGCCCAAACCTGGTCCCAGAGGTGAAGGGAAAACCAAGACAAAGTAAGGTGAGGCTCAGCGCCCACGCACTGCTGCCTATGTGGGCCCAGAGTGCCGCCCTCAGTCCCCAGACCAGACGGGCGCCAACCCTTATTATGTCCAAATATCACTTCTTCTGTGACGCGACCATAACAGTAGATGGTAGCCAGTGTTTTGTTTTTGTTTTCTATGTTCTCACTTGGCAAAACATAAAGTTGGCACCCTACCACAGGAACCAAAGTTGATTTTTGAAATTTTAATTGTTTGTGAAACCCACGGGCGTGGGACTTCATGAGCTGTGTCATTTCATTCTCACAACAGCCCCCACGGGGCGGGTTGCATCGCGCCTATGTCACAGGTGGGCGGAAGGACCTGCCCTGCGGCACACCCGCGGGGGTGGGGGCTGCGCTTCTCCCTCCCTCCCTCCCTGGCCCAGCCGCCCCTCCCTGCAGCCCTGTCCCGGGACCAGCCGCCAGCGCCAGCGCCCGGGAAGAGGCCCCCCCAGTCCCCCCAGCCATCAAGATGGAAGCAGGAGGACGGCTCCGCCCCGGCCCAGGGCTCCTGCTCTGCACCTGCCTCAGCCCGCGGCAGCGGGAGTGAGACCCTCAGCCCCACGCCCATCGCCCCCAGCAGGTGGAAAAGCCAGGGCTCCCCGGAGTCGGCATTGCCTGGACCCACCCCTGCTGGCCCAGCAGACCGGTGGCTGCCCCTGTAGGTCCAGGCTCCGGCCCCCACCACAGAGGCTTGGCCTAGGCTGGTGAGCCTGGGGGTCTCGGGCCACCCCACCTGGACCGCTGGCAGCCCTGCTGTCCTGAAATGGCCCAGACCAAAGGGTCTAACTACAGTTACTCAACCAGAATGATGACAAGCTGTTTGCGGTGGCCACTGGCCAAGGGCTCCAACTGTGGTCGCGCCTTGCCCCAGACATCTGGAAGGGTGGGGGGCGCCACAGCCGTAGCCGCAGCGCTCCTGCCCTGCAGGTTTCGCACACGGGCCTCCTCTACGCTCCTCCAAGAAACCCCGACTCCGTACACTGACGCTGAAGGCCCCCAAACTCCCCTCCCACCCGGTTTCCCACGGCCCCTCCTGCTTCCTGACGTCCAGCCAGACGCAGCTGTCCCCTGTGCCCAGAAAGCCCTGCCCCTGCCCTCACCCATGGGTCTGCCACTCCTGCCCAGGCCTGGAGCCCGCTCCGCCCCGGAGCCTTTCTGCTGCCCCTCTAGAGATCTCTTCATGCTCGGAGCAGCAGTGGCACTTGCCAGGGCCTCGGTGTTGCCATCTGTGAGGTGGGCACAGTGGCACTCACTAACTCAAAACGCTGTTGTGAAGGCTGGATAAATGAGACAGTTGTTCTAAACCCCACTGACTCACACTTGGTGGGTGCCCAGTGCGTGTGTTTAGCATGACCATTATCACTGCTCCTGCTTCGTGGCTGTGGGCGGCGCCCCTCCCCCACCCACCGCATGAATCCCGCCTTCCTAGGAGCCCTGCTGCGGCCAGTGTCCTTCTCCCTCTGGCCTCTCCCTGCACAAGCTCACCTCTTCTGTGACCTCACCCACCATCCACATCTGTCGCCAGCGGCCACTTTACCAAGTGGCACGTCCAGCTGCGTGCAGACACACGTTCACCAGGACGGCCCTCGGGGGCCCCGCAGCGAACATTCCAACACTGTCCCTTGATCCACTTCCCTGCCCAGCAGACTCTGCTGGCTGGGTCCTGGAAATTGTTTCCAACGCCACTCCTGGCACCAAATCCTGTATTCTTTAGGAATGCCTTTGGCTGCAAATAACAGAAGGCCCAGTGAACACTTTAAGCAAAAGGTGGAGCGTCTTTCTGGCATAATGAGGAGTCTGCAGGCAGCGGCTGCTGACACTGGTCCCGCAGCCCTGGGCCGGCTCCTGATGACGTCTTCTGGCCTTGTCCTCAGTGCTGCAAGAGGGCCGCCCCAGGTCCAAACATCAAACCCACAAACAGTGTCCAAAAGCAGGAAGAAGAGCAGCAGGGCCTTCCTCCTCACATGGCGCCTCCTCTCAGCGGGGACAGATCTTCCCCAGAAGCCCCCCAGTAAATGTCTCTGTACACCTCACTGGCCAGAACTGGCGCACACGGCCACTCCTAGCTGCAAGGGAGTCCAGGAGAGCAGCATCTGCCGTGGTGAACGGCACTGCCTTCTGCCTCGTCCCTCGTGCCGGAGGCCCGGCGCCCTCCCTCGGCCCCAGCCCGAGAGCCAGCCGGCCACTGCACACTGCCTCTTCCCCCTGCCAACCACGCAGTCCTCCTTCCCATCCGGCCCTCTCCTCCGGCACACACTGGGTCTTCCTCATCTCTCCTGCCCGCACCAGTCCATGGAACAAGCAGAGTAATATTTTCAAAACCCAGACCTGTCCACGGCCCCTGACTTCTCCAGGAGAAGCGCGGCCCCGAGTCCTCCTGACCGAAGGGCAAGCAGGGCTTGCTCCTGTGTCGAAGGTGCCTGAGGGCCAAGGGGCGGGGCAAGGGAGCCGGGTACTTGCGCTCTGCTCTCAGTGGTCGCTGCTGGAGAGCTGCTCCTGTGGCAGTGGTGGGTGGACGGTGAATTCTCTGGTTCCTGTGACCTTCTGGCCTGACCACTACCTCGGGCAAAGTGACGCAGACTCCGGCAGGGGGTCAGCTGGCCTGAACCACATGGTGAGGCTGAAGGAGCGTGGCAGACAAGGACAGTGGGCTCCGTCCCGCCACCCTGGCATGCCCACCTCCTCTCAGCAGGCCCCACCTGCTGTTCCAGGCCCCACGCTTCCATCTAAGCTGTTGTCTCTGCCCACCTCACCAGGAAGCTCCCTTTCCCCTGACCGCGCCTGCCTTGGCACAGCCCAAGCCCAGCCCAGCCTCACTCCTAATCTGGGAACCCCTCCCTTCCCCAAGTGGAACCCCATTCCCGCTTGCCTGGAGCCCAGGGTCGGTCTTAAACCCCTGTGGCTGCTGTGGTCGGGCCCGGACTGGAGGCACAGAGGAGGAGGACAAGGAGGAGAGGACAGATGGACAGCCCAGCCCACGACTGCAGGGCGGGAGGGGGACAGCTCTCACAAGGAAGGAGCAAGGTCTTCAGAGCCACCAGGGCTGGGTTAAAGCCATTTCCCCTCACTGGGCCTCAGTCTCCCCATCAGGAGAATGGGTACAATCACACCTGTGTCAGGCTGGCTGTGAGGCAGGCACAAACACAGAAGGCCCGGGCAATGAAGGACAAAGCCCAGCTTGTTCCCAGGTCTTGGGGCGGGCTAACAGAGAGAGGGGCTGCCCCAGGCTTCAACCCCGCTCCCCACCTCACCCTGCCAGCCACTCTCCCTCCGTTCTCTCCTGTTCAGTCTTCAAGGTGGGGCCTGAGTGTTTCCGTATGAGGCTCCAGGCAGAAAGGGCCTGGAGGTCCCTCCGCTCTGTGCAGCTGAGTCCCAGCGGCAGGAGACCAGTCTGAGTCCCGCCCAGGCCAGGTGCTCCCTGCTCCCTGGTGTTCCAGCAGACACGGGGCAGGTCGGCCCTGCGTGGGCTCCTCTCCCCGGCTTCTGCCTGCCCAGGCAGCCCCGCCTCAAGCCCAAAGATCAGGACAGGGCCAAGGGAGACCCAGCCTCTGGGGAGGTGAGGCAGCAGGGCCCCTGGGGACGTCCGTAACCACGTGGGGCTGGGGACAGCGTGCTCAGTGAGCGTGCTTCGCAGCCACACGGCAGCGTGGATGTCAGGCACCTTCCAAGTCTTCGCCTTCCCCAGGCTCCCTGAGACCCCAAGAGATGGTCAGAGCCTTACAGGCCACCTCGAGATGGGACAATGGAGGCCCAGAGAGGGCAGAGAAGTGTCCAACGTGGCACAGCATGGCCACACTCAGCCAGGCGCAGAGCCTGGGCCTCTGCCTCTTTCTCCTCCCACCTTCTCACCTGCTGGCCTCACTGAAGCAGAACCAGCCTTCGAAAATGTCCCTGGGCTGCAGGAAGTAGCCCGGTGAGGGGGGGGGGGGGGGGGGGGCACTGAGACTTGCACCCACTTCCCCTCATCAAGCCTCAGTTTCCCCTTCAGGACATGGCCATCAAGGGGCTACTGGGGGACCTACGAGGTTTTGCAGCGCACACTGGGAGGAGTCAGTGGGAAAGGGCCACCGTCCTGCGCCGCGGGCCAAGCTAGCTGGCCTCTGGCCTCCGGGTGAAAGGGAGCAGGCGGGAGGAGCCCCGCACAGTGAAACAGGGCTGAGGCCCTCCCCGTGGGGTCCAAGGGCTGGTGGGGAAGGTGACCGAGTGCCCAGCCTCATGCGTGGTGACATCCCCAGCCAGGTGGTGCCGAGTGTGGGTGCAGGCGGCTGCCAGTCTCATTAATTGTACCACGGGGCATGGGTCACGGCGGACACCCAGGCCCACGAGGAGGCCGCGGCGGCGGCGACTGGAGTGGAGGCGGGGCCGGGAAAGCCCCGGGCGGGAGGCTGGGCCTGTGACAGGCGGCCCAGTGCCCAGGCTGAGGACAGGACACTGTGTTTTGATTACTTCCAGTTTCCTGATCCCCAAGTAGTGATTTAATGTTCCTGTTTACTCCAAGGGTTAGAACAGAAGGAGGGACTGCTGAGCCAGCCTCCGCTGGCATCACCCCCAAAACTCCCAGGAGTTTTGTGGCTGTAAGGAGGGAAGAGCCCAGGGATGAGTGCGAGGCCGCTGGGCACATCGGGGACCCCCGGGATTGGCTCAGGGCTGAGTCTTGCACCAAGTAGGTCCCGGGAGAGGTTGAGGCCTTCAGGGTGAGGCTGGACGACCCAGTGGAGCTGGCCTAAGAGGCTGCCCAGCGAGGGGACCTCAGTGCCACAGGGCTCACCTCGCCTGGTGAGGGCTGGATCCCCCCGGACCTCCCTGACGTGATCCCGGCTCTGACTTCAGCCAGGCGTTGTCTGCCCCCAGGACTCTGGGCACACTGAAGGGCCTGCTCCGCGGGCAGGGCCAGCGGCCTGTGGCTGGCTGGGAGGGACTCCAGAAGTCACAAGCTCAGCTCCTCGCTTCTGAAATCACGGCACACAGGCCAGCCCTTAAAACCGCTGGAAACGCAGCCTTCTGTGGCATCTTCTGATGCTGCGTCTGCACGTGGCAAAGTGACGGGTGTTCATTTTTAATTTCAACTGATAGGGCTTTTTCAATCAACATGTTCGTATCATTGTCGACAAAGACGTAAGTTTTCTGTATAGGGACACCCTACCCTACGGGGTCCATTCCTTTATTCAAAAAGCATCCACCAAGCACGGGGCGGGCACTGGGACCAACACACGGACGGGAGGAAGGATGGGGCACGGCAGGGCCTGGCTGGGGAGGGAGGACCCCCGAGGGAGCTGCAGGGCGAGCGCCCGAAATCTCTGCCTTCACCCTACAGGTAGCAGGGCCAGAACCCCCATGCAAGGGCCGCGCCAAAGCACAGGGCAAGGACCACAAACCATCCAATGCCGCCACAACCCCTCCCTCCCCTCTGTCGGCCACAGGGGTGATGGCAAAGTCACAGAAGGCAGCAGTGGGGACTCAGGATCCCCCATAGAAGGACAGAGACCAACTTTCCACGCCATCTCTGGTCTTCAGTTGGCCTTGGGCAGAGCCCAAGATCTCGTGAGGAAGGCGCTGAGAGCCCCCCTGCATTGCCCTGATGTCACAAAGCCAGAGAAAGGACAGTGCTAAGATCCTGCGATGGCAGAGCCGGGTGAGCCCAGGAGACGCTACCCGACCCCTGTCTCCACCTCTGACACCTGCCTCACCTTGACCTTGGCTTCCCCATCACTGAAGCCAGAGGTGAGCCTGAGGGCCCCTCAAGTCCTCCACAACCCACCATCATGGAGCAGGGTGGGGGATGGAGGGGACGGGCCCCTCGTGGAACGGGAGGCCTTTCCTGAGCCCCCACCTGGGACAGAGGCTGGTGTCAATATGCCTGTTCAGCCTTGCTCACACCAGGGGTCACACAGATTTGGTGCCCTGTCCCTGCCCCGTCACTACAGCTGTGTGGCTTTGTGCAAGTTTCTTGACGTCTCTGAGCCACAGTCTGCTGATACCTGGGGTGGAAGTGAGAGTCACCCCTGAGCAGACTTCAGAAGCCTGCGGTGGGCGTCCAAGTGGTAGCGGCTCGGAGGAGGATGTGGACACTGAGTGCTCCGTGATAGCAGGGTAGGTCTGGGAGGCACAGACTTGGCTTTGAAGCCCAATCCTGCCATTTGCCAACTGTCCTCTGAGACCTCCAGGTGGGGCCGCAGGGAGGCAAGGATGAGGCCGGAGATGGGCACACCGCAGGCACTCGGGGAGGACTCCGAAGCAACCAGACCGTGTGGCCCCAAAGGCTGTCGGGAGCCTCCAGGCCCAAGAGTCCAGCAGTCACAGGCTAGGACCCGAGGAAATGCCCAGGCCCTGCTGAGACCCCTCCTCGAGGCGGGCCCCGGGCTGCCCTTGGGCTGGAGACACCAGATGGGGCAGCCAGGACGGAAGATGCTCTCTGTGGAGGGAAGTGAACCAACTGCAGCCCGCTCATGCAAAGCCAGAGTCCCTTTTTCCAGAGTGGTTGTTTAGAAGGGAAAAACCATTGTCCAAATCACAGCCGAGAAAACCTACAATTGCCAGAGAAACAGGGGTCTGTGGCCAAGAAGGATTGCAACACAACAGCCCTGGGGAAACATCTGCTCGTGCCAAGCCCTGCAGAACCGCAGCTCAGGGCACCTTCTCGGGTGCCCAGCCTGTCCCCGGGACCCACAGTACAGACCTCTTGCCCAGGACATTCAAGCCCAAGGAGGGAAAAGACACAACCAGGGGGCCACAGGACTTCACAGTTTGCAAAGGGATGTCCTGGGCAGTCTCCTGGGGGCCTGGCAGGCTGTGCAGGGGAGGTCTAGAATCAGGACATGGGGAAGGGGGGCTCAGACAGTTTTCAGGGGACCGTTGTGGGGGCTGCTCTCTGCTCGGTGTTGGCTCCAGGGCTGTGGGTGGAATCCTGGAGGAACTGTCATTGCATCCTGGAAAGGGGCCCTTGTCCACGTGCCCCCAAGACCCCCTGGCCCCGGCATTGTGCCCACAGCTTACCCTGCCCCAGCTGTTCCCTCCAGCTGCCCGCCCCTGCCAGTCCCCCCACAGCAGGGACCACGGCGCCAGGCTGGGATCATTTCCTGGACCCATTAATCCCGGGACCAGGTTCCACGTCGGTAACAGCAGCCCCGCCCCAGGTGGGTGGGGCCTCCATGGTCTGTCAGCCCCACCCTAATGGTCCACCAGCTCCCCAGGTCTCTGCCAAGGCCGTGGGGTGAAAGCGGCCATCATGACGCTCACCTGCTGTGCACGGGGCCTGGGAGAATCCACGGAAAATCGAGGCCGGCGCCCATGAGGACCCAGGGGCTCAGGTGGGAGAGGGAGCTGGCGAGATGCTCCGGCACACAGCAGCCGGCCCCGCCACGGCCCCCTCCCCACTGGGTGTCTGAGGCCCGCAGTGCTCCACCAGCGAAGTACCGTTCAGGAGGTGCGGCTCCTCAGGCAGCGTGGGTGGCAGAGACTTCCTCCCTGCCAGGGGCTGGCACCAGCTGTGTACTGGCCAGGTCTCAGTGCCACTTTACAGAGGGGTACACTGAGGCCTAGAGAGACAAAGAGCTGTTGCAAGGCCACAAGGAAGCTGGCCACAGAGCCGGGCTTGGCACATTCTCCCAGGTGGACACTCTGGCTGTCTAACCCTGGCTGCCTCACAGGTTGTGCTCGTAGGCGCCAACCACAGGTTAATGGCCAAGGCGGTGGCCAGCCCGCAGAGCATCTCTGTGGGGTTTAGAGAAAGGTACCCCTCCCGGAGGACGTGGCCCCACAGGGGCCCAGCGGGACGGTGGAGTGTGGGCTGCACCCCAGCGTCCTCGCCCCTCAGCCAGCCCCGCCCAATGACAATGCCTGCGTCACGGCTGCCGCATCTTAGCACGTGCATGCAGCAAGACCTTGACACTGTTTCTGTGGGACCTCCGGTGTGTTTGACTCTACATTCGCATGGGCGATTATGTGAGCAAAGTTTGTCTTCCTGGTCAAACAATGAGCCACATGCTGGCGGGATCAGTTCTGCTTTGCTCCCTGCGTGTCCCAGCAGCAAGCGTGCCCCTTCACACGCTGACAAACATTGTAGAATGGAGGGTCTCTTAACTCTAAAACAACTTCATCAACACCACGGTGCAAATGAGGTCGGGGAGGTGACACGGTTCGCCCCAGTTCACACAGCTAAAAGTGGTGGGGCTGGAATAGGAACCAGGTCCCTGGCACCCCACCTTCTCCAGGACGCCTGGGCCACTCCGCACACACCGCTCCGCAGAACGCCCACTCCCAGAGCCAGCCTGAGATCCGCTCCTGATGGGGCAGCCTCCCGGCCGGCAGAAAGAGAGCCAGCATGGATGGGGAAAAGAGCCTGACCAGCTGGGGCCCAAGCCTCGTCCTGCCGTTGACTTGTTGTGGCCCTGCTCCCTGTCCCTGAGCCTCGGTTTCCCCTTCCATAACACGAGAGGTCCAGTGATGTCCAAGATCTTTCCCTAGCTGACAGTCCGTGTTCTGTAGTCTAGGACAGGAATCCTAAATCCAGAGCATGGATGCCATAGCTTGTGCACTCATAGCAGACATCACTAATCAATCTCCAATCACTCTTTCCCACTGAGCTCACATTGAACATCAGAATCCTTCTCAACACAGTGTTCAAGGCAACCATTTGATCAAAATTGACATATAGGATAAAACCTCTTTACCATCTCTGGTCTGGGGAGAAGCTGGGCTAGAAGCAGCCTTGAGGAGCAAGCCTTATACCGCCGCTCCTGCCTCTCTGAGGGAGGCCTCCATGAATGGAGATCTCTGACCGGGGCTGGCAAGGAAGCATCAGCTGCAATGTGTCCATGACTGCCCCTTGACCTAGCCCCAAGACCCAGGCCCTAAATGCATCCTGCGAAGGGTTTGCCGAACAGCACTCTCTGGTGATTCCTTAGTTCTGAGTTAGTTTGTTGCCAGCTCCTCCTTAAGTCTCAGCTCAGATCCCATCTCCTCTGGAAGTCCCTCTACATGTTCTCTCCTATGCCAGTTAGGGATCCTTTTGGTATCTCTATCATTCATGCTTTCCTTTAGTCAATCAACAAACACACGGTGTTGTACATGTCTCCGAGTCTGTGAAGCAGCTGCAACCTTGACTTCAAGCCCTAAACCCAGGATAGAGGACCACTAAGTGAGCCTTCATTGAGTGGATGTGCTGATTCATCTGCGAGTCTGTGTCATTCACTCATTTATTCGTTAGCTTACTTATTCCCATGCCAGGGTGCACAGGGACACCTCGCCAGCTCCATTCTTGCCCTCTGGAACTTACATTTTGGGGAGGAAGAGAGCATTTGAAAGACAGACACACAGAGGCGATAGGAGAGACTGTTTAAGAAGGGAGCTTGCAGGGGGGCTCCCTGGAGTCTGTTGTGTGAGCAGAGCCCTGAGAGGTGGGCGAGGGGTGGGTGGGTGAGAAGAGAACAGGGCTGCTCTGCCACCTGCTCTCATCGACCTTCTGGCCACCATTTTGCAGAGGCCGAACCAGAGGACCCCAGAGGGGAAGTGACTGGCCCCAGAGCTCCCAGCCAGGAAAGAGGGTCAGACACCGATGCCCTGCACCCACTTCTCTCTGCGGCCAGATGCCACAGTCCCTCTCCAGGGGAAGAACCCAGCCTCAAACTGGGCCCTCTGGGTCTGCCTCCAGCCTAGTTGGGGGCCAGAGGCCACCCCATGGGAAGCGTGGTACTCTGTGGGCGGCAGTCAGCCCTAAACTGCCCGGCTGGAGGGAAGGCAGCTCTCCTAGCGCCAGGGTGACTTCAGCTCCGTGAAGAGGGTGGGCAGGAGCAGGTGGGGGCGGGGGACAGCCCCCACTCTGGCCAGGGCAGCAGGCCGGGAAGTCCCACCAGGCCCCTTTTACCTGCGCTGGGTTGGTTCTGCCGTGCGGCGCGGGCAGGCGCAGCTAGCGGGTCTGACAGCTCCCCCACCCACCCCCTTGCCAAATTGTACTTAATTATAATGATAAATGATGGCAGGCATCCACGACCACATCGCAGAACATGACAAACACTCCACGTCGCCGAGCCAACATGCTCCACTCCCCCCACCGCAGCGCTCCGAGCAGGAGGCTGAGAGGGGTTATCTGAGGCCACTGCAGGGCACGGCCCAGGCTGGACACCACCAGCAGACTCAGGGTGGGCACTGCTGGGCAGGGACCGGGCTTGAGCCCTCGCCCATCCCCCGGTGTCCCTTGCGTCACCTGCTCCTTCTAGCAAAGCCTGCCTCTGAGCATGAAAAAACAACCCACCCCACCCCCCGCAGGGAAGAGCTGGGGAAGGCACTCAGCAGCCACCTCCCCCCTGTGGTGTCGAAAGCATGACTCCAGCCACGCCACCTACCACCCAGGCAGGCGGTCCCCAGGGGGAGTCTGACAGGGTCTGGGGAGGTCTGGCGGGGGCCGGGGGGCGAGGCCGGGCTGCGGGGGGCTGCGGCTCCTCTCCCCAGCAAGTCTTCCTTGCCCCACGGGGGTGGTGGGCACACCTGGCGTCACTGGAGGGAGGAAGGCGTTACCCACCCCGAGAGAAGCCCCTGACACGGATTCCAGCATTGCAGGGTGGAGGAGGGAGGGCGCCTGCTCCTCTCAACCATCACCGCAAGCAGGGCCGCGGGGCAGCTGGCCGGGTCCTGGTCCCCCTGCACGGCCTTCAAAGAGGGACCGGCCCTGTGCGGGTGAGCCGGCCTCACCGCCACCACTGCCTCTGCACGAGGGAGCCACAGAGCCCCAGAGGCCGTGCTAACGTGGCAGCTGCGGGGCATGTGCCACTGAAGTGGAGACACTCTGGAGTTAGGCCAGCAAACCCGGGGAGGAAGGTGACCACGCAGAGGGAACCTCGTGGTAAAGGTCTCAGGACCAAAGATGACTCCAGACATGCTTGAAAGGGAGACCAGCTGGGAGCGGCAAGGGCTGGGCAGGGGCTCGCCAAGGAGGGGAGTGACACTGGGAGGGCCACGGCTTGGCCCCATGGGCGGCAGCTGGATTGGAGGGAGGAGCTGCCTCCGCGCCGAGGAGGGACAAGGACCTGGCCTGTGGACCTGGGAGCAGAGACGGCAGGTGGGACCAGGAGGGAGCCTTCAGGGCAATCGGGGGACGTGGAGGTAGAGGGAGGTCTGGCTGGAGGAGAAAGGTCTGGTTGCACCACCAGGTGGATGGGGGTTCCAGAGCTGAGATGGGGACGCCCAGGAAAAGCAGGTCAGTGGGGTGTTTGCGTGTCTTCCCGAGGTGTCTAGCACAGGGGCAGCGGGGAGCAGCAGGCGTGTAGCATCCATTGGCTCTTGGATGCGGGCGAGGCGGCCCAGGCGAGGCGGCCCAGGCGAGGCGGCCCAGGCAGGGCGAGATGCAGTAAAGGCCCAGAGGCCCTGAGCCGGGTCCCCACGGAGCGGGAGAGACCCAGTGGTGAGTGAACACCCTGGGCAGGACCGAAGTGCGGCTGGTGCTCTGGGCCAACAACGGGGCAGCCGGGAGAAAGGAAACCAGAGCGCAGGGTGCCAGGCCCCAGAGAAGGGACGGTTTCAGGACAGTAGGAGTAGACAACAGTGCTGAGTGCCACTGAGAGGCCTGAGAAGGGACCCCTGGTTGCAGGACACAGGGACCATGCCAGTCGGGTGCCCGCAGAAGGCTGCTGCCCACACACGTCGGGTGACATCAGCAGAGCTTAGTAAAGGGGAGTTAGGAAGGTGCGGGCAGGGTCGGGGACATGGGGACTGTTCAGCCTTCTGGGATGGTAACAGCAGACACAGTGGCCCCCCGCCCCAGGCCAGGAGGAACATGGGGAGGACGCAGTTACCGGAACCTGCAGGCAGAATTAGAGCTGGGGAAGGCCCTGGGAGGGCGAGGGCCGGTGTTCAGAGGTGTCCTCAGCCTGCAGCACCCAGGTGGGGAGGGAGCCGGAAAACTAGCGGCTCGCTCACTCTCCAGCACTTTCCACAGGGCAAACCTGGGGGGAAGCCAGTGGGCCCAGGAGTGCTCACCACCACCTGGCCGCTGGGATGCACCTCCTAGGACACCGTGCAGATGACACGGAGCAGCCAGCAGGGGAGCACGGTGGCCTGGGAGGACAGTGGCTGAGAAGCCTGAGCTTCGGAAAGAGCCCTGAGTGGGGGACAAACTCACACCTGTGGCGAGTGTGGACACCCTTCCTTCCACAGAGGGGAGGAGCTTCAAAGGACCCAGGGTACGCGGATCCAGCTGCACAGGAGAGAGAAGGGACAGGTTGATTTGGGAAGGGCTGGGAGGCGGGGAACTCGGGAGACAGGAGGGGCTGAAGCAGGTGGGTCTGAGACCAGAGGTCTTGGGGGGGAGCTGGTGGGTGGGTAGGTTTGGTGGCAGGAGGCGGGGTTTCCACCTCCCCTGGGCACCAAGAGGCAGAGAGGGCAGCTCCCGAGGCGGGTGGCCAGGCACAGCATGAGCCCAGATCAGCAGCGTGCTCCCTCCAAGCGCCGCAGCCCGCTCCGGGGGTCAGCCTCTTTCCCACTGGGAGCAGGAGTGAGGAGCCCGGGAGTGCAGCCGGCCCGGAGGGACTCGCCATGGCAGGGCTGACCGTGGAGGCCTCAGACGCCCAGAACCAGACACAGGGTCCTGAGTACGGGGTCGGGGTTTGGCCAGGGAGTGGCTGCTCGGGGCACAGGTGTTCAGAGGCAGAGCCCGTGGTGTGGGCCGGGTTTGGGTGTGCCATGGGGATGGTGGTGAGGGACACTGGGGAGGGTGATGGGAGCCACAGGCCGAGGATTAAGAGTCCAAGGTGGCGACTGGGCCCCCATGGAGGTGTAGAGACTCGGGGACGGCAGCACAGGCTGGGAAGGGAAACCGAGG
Source organism: Indri indri (assembly GCA_004363605.1). NCBI lineage: Eukaryota > Metazoa > Chordata > Mammalia > Primates > Indriidae > Indri > Indri indri. The sequence goes on from RJWJ010004914.1 coordinate 52,766, forward strand.
CAGGGCAGGGGAAGGGCTGTCACAGAGCCTGGCTGGAGGGCGAGGCGGGGCATGGGGCCTGAGTGGCCTGGGGTGGGGGAGGAGGGGTGGTCTGGGAATAGGATGCTGAGTTGTGTGGCCAGTACATGGCGCCCCTGGGGCACCATCAGCCCATTGCACGGATGGGGAAACTGAGGATCAGAGAGCAGAAAGCAAGTGCCACCCCCAAGGCCTGGACCTGCAGGACCCAGAAATGCTTCTGTGAGACCCTCTTCACACACGCACACGTCTCCCCATATAGAGTGGCTCAGCTCCTGTTGGCGGGGGACATAGGCGTAGGGGGTTCACCAAGGGTCCACGGAGACCCCTGCTGTGGGTCTGCCCAGCCTGCAGGGACCGGGAAGAGCCATGCATGGGGCTCGTGCGGGTAATTATGACCGCAGGGAGGAGGCTGCGATGGTGTCTCCAGGCAGCGTGGGTGGCAGGGAGGGGGAGTTGGGGTGGGGCGGGCTCTTGTGGGGGCCATCTGCAGAGGGCATGGAGAGGGCTGGGGTGGATCTGGGGTGCGGGGTGATTCGGGGTGCATGGCAGCGCGCACGTGAGCCTGCGTGTGGGAGGAGGGGAGGATGTGGGTGGGTGGGAGCTAATTAGCTGCAGCCTGGTCTCCGTGCAGAGCCTGGACGCCAGCCCATGTCTGGCAGCCTCGTCTCCGCCTGCACCACCCCCCAGTCTTACTGTGGCTCCCCCACCTGCCCCGGAACCCCCAGCAGCCCACCGAGGACAGCCAGGCAGTCCCACCCAGGGTGTCCCAGCACTGTCAACTGGGTTGGCACAGGGGTAAGCAGAGCAAGTGGGAGAGGGGGGAGGCTTCTGATGTATCTCTGGGGCTCCCACCCCCATGCTGGCTCCCACGGGGCCAGGGCACCTCCTGTTCCAGCCCAGGAAGGCCCAGGGCAGGGGAAGCGCTAGCCCCGGTCACAGGGCCAGTGAGAACAGAGCGGTTTGCAGCACCCCCACCCACCCCAGGGGGCTCTGCTCACATTCCCCTGGGGTATCCAAGCTCCTGGGCCAGCCGGGGCACCCTCACCTCTGCTCCTAAGATGACCTGACCCTCCCCTCCCACCAAGCCCAAAGGCCAGCTGCCAGGCCCACCTGACTCAGGACAAACAGGGCCCCGAAGAGTCAGGAAAGGCAGGAAGAGCCAACCCAGCCTGGCCAGGTGACACCTGAATGCCCCAGGGAAACAGGCTGCAGAGAGTGAGAGACGGCCTGTCCTGCCCCGCCTTGGCTCCCAGTTGTCCTGGAGCAGGCCCTGTGGCCTCTGGACAGACCCAAGGTCATTCTGGGACCTGGGGAGGGCCTCGTCTGCCCACACCCTCCCCTCCTTTCCCGCTCATCCTGCTTGACTAATGGCGCTCCGGTAACTGTTCAGTGCAGGAAGCCGAGTGCTGCTGCAGATACCTCTCCATCCTCGGTCACCATACGGCCGTCTGCCCGTCTGTCCCCACACACCTCCGTCCATCAGGTCATTGATCCCGCGGGACAGCCAGGAAGCACCCACTGATCCACCTGTCTCCTCGCGTACAGCATTCCGGTCATCCACGGAGCCGGCCGGCCATCGTCCGTCCATACGCCATCCACGGATTCATCTGCGCATCCTCCGCCACTCTCCGCCCGCCCACGCTCGCTCATAGACCCAGCCGCCACCACACGCCTGCCACCGGACACTCGCCCATCGGGTCATCCACTGACCCGGCTGCCCACCCACCCCCCGCTCACCCATTGTTAAAATGGAGCACTTCGTCCCCCTCAGAAGCCCGAGCGAGGCCAAACGGCACTTCCCTCGCCAGCCCCTCCCTCGTGCCTGACCCCAGACTGGGTGTCCTTTTCCTCTGCACCGGGCTGGCTCTCTGGGCGTGGAGGGTGTCCCACGGCTTCAGGCCTGGCTACTCCTCCTGGCCCACAAGGTGAGGAGGAGGAGGAGGAGACACCACGAACAGCGAGCACCCTCACCCACCTCTGCCCGTGGCCTGGCTCCTGCCGCCGTGGCAGCACGTCAACAATAACCACCCTCGTGCATGCGAGCGGCTCTGTACCCATTCTACAGACAGGTGCAGAGAGGCTAAGAGATGACGAACAAAGCTGACGTTGACTGGGCTCTGCATGTGCCCAGCTGCGCTATGCGCATCACACACACCTCATCAAAATGGAAATCCCTGCTGTTATCCCCATTTTACGGCAGGGTAAACTGAGTCCCAGTGACTCACCCAGGGCCACAGACATGGAAAGTGGGAGCACAGGAATTTGAACACAGCTTTCTGACTCCAAAGCCCACACCCTCTGCCCCACCACAGCCAGGTTTCTGCAGTTGCTGCTGCAGCCAGGCTGCGGGCTAGAGATGCTGTCGGTGGGGGCTGAGAGCCCTTTCTGTCTGCAGGGGACATCAGACCCAGGACGGGGGCTGGGGCATCAGGGATTTGAAGCAGAGAAGGAAAGCCCAGAGGGAGGGAGGTTCGACGCGCCCCAGGGGCCAGGGCAGGGGAAGGAGGTCACTGTCAGAAGTCAGGGGACTGAGCCAGGGACTTGGACAGGCAACGGGAGAGGCCTGAGAGAGGAGGGGGGCCCTGGAGCACCCCTGCTGGGTCCATTACTAGGCCTGGGCCGGGGGAGGAGGGCAGGCATTGGCCTGAGCAGAGTGGGGAGTGTCGCAACAAGCCCTACCTCAGGAGCAAAGCCAGCCAGGATGCTGCTGATGGCATTCAGTAGGCGCTCAGCAGTCACCGCTAGGCCTGGCTTCCCCTGGGCTAGTGGCGTCTGAAAGTTTTAACAATTAACGTCCTCCTGATTACTCAAGTGAGACATGTCCATTATGTCACTGCGGAACGCGGTAGGAAAGGAACACGTGAAGGAGGAGAAACCTCAGGTGTGATCACGTCTGGGAAACCGCAGGCTGCTGAGACCTCGCTGTCCCAGACTTAGGGAGCTGCTCACAGGACTAGATGGGCCAGCCCGGAGACATGCCCACCAGCCAGAGAGCGCCGGAGACGGTCTCCAAGCAGCCCTGTGGTTTTCACTTGTCCACCCGTTCCTTAGCAAACATTTAGTAAGCACCTACTGTGTGCCAGGCTCTGGTATGCCAGGGGAGCTCCTGACCAAGGCAGGCCAGAGAAGCCCACAGCAGTCAGGAGGGTGAAGGTCATCGTAGGCAGTGGCCACCAAGAAGCCAGGTCCCGGTCCTGTAAAGTTTTTAAAGATGTGAGTCAAGGACCCTGGGATGGGGAGATGATCCTGGATTCTCCGGGCAGTCCCCAGACACCTCACGAGTGTCCTTATAAGAGAGAGGCAGAGGGAGATTAGACAGGCAGAGGAGAAAGAAGCATGCAGAGGCAGAGACGGGCACGGTGCGGCCACAAGCCAAGGAGTGCTGGCCACCATCCGAAGCTGGGAGAGGCAGGAGGATCCTCCCCCGGGGCCTCCGGCGCAAGCGCCAGCTGCCCACAGCTTGACTTCTGCCCAGTGAACCTGATTCCAGCCTTCTGGCCTCCAGAACTGTAAAGAACACATTTTATTGTTTTAAGCCACTTGTGATAATTTGTTACAGTGGCTATAGTAGACAGGGTTCCCCAGAGAAACAGAACCCACAGGCTGCATAGACAGATAAGAGATTCAGAAAGAGATTTATAGTAGGGACTTGGCTTTGGCAATTATGGAGGACAGCGACATCCCAAGATCTGCAGCGTGAGTGGCAAGCTGGGGACCCGGGAGAGCCGGCCGTGTGGTTCCCCTACGAAGACCAGCGGCAGGCTCGAGACCCAGGAGGAGTGATGTCTCAGTTCAAGTCCAAAGGCAGGAAAAAGCCGATGTCCCAGCCCAAAGACGGTCAAATAGGAAGAACTCTCTCTTACTCAGGGACCGGTCAGCCTTTCTGCTCTTCAACAGACGGGGGAGGTCCCCCCACCCTGGGGAGGGCACCCTACCATGCCCACTGATCCAAATGTTAATCGCATCCCGAAACACCTCACGGACACACCCAGAATAGTGCTGGACTACATATCTGGGCAGCCCATACCCGGGAGAAGTTGACCTTAGAATCACCGTCACTGCAGCTGCAGGCAACGCTTACGGCCTCGTGCGCCGGGGTGAGGACGGGGAGGAGCTCCGTCTCTGTCCTGAGAGCGACGGGAAGCCATGGAAGGGCACCCGCAGGGCTGCACCAGGGCAGATTGGGCTGCACGTGCAGAAGAGCTTGTGTCACGGTCCGAAGGGGACACGGGGCAGAGGCCAGGGCCCAGCTGTGGGGCGAGTGAGGTTCCCACAGGAGGTGACTGAGCAGGTCTGTGCGGAGAGGGGACACAGCATGGAGAGTGAGCTGCAGGGGGACAGGTGCAGGCCACGGCAAGGGGGTCGCAGATCCCCCTTTGCAGGGGGTGACCAGGGTACCCACGGCATTCACCATCTCTGTCCCTCATCTGCACAGACACCCGCCGTGGGATGCGTCCACAGGGCAGGGCTGCTGTGGCTGTCCCAGAGAGTGGCCACAGGACACTGGCCCATGGCTGGGAAGTGCCCGGCCCCCACTCCAGGAGAGCAAGCCCTGGAGGGTGTGATCTTGGCCCAGCTCCCCGTGAAGCTCATGACTGGGCGGGGGGAGCGAAGGGCAGCATCCCCGGGGGAGGAGGGGTGAAAAGCGTCTTTTTACTGAAGAAGACAGAAAACCTCGCCTCACCTCCGCTGTAATAAGCTAATTTTCTCTTCTAAATGGGGCGTAATCAAATTCAGCCCCATAGCCTCATTTCCAGGCAACTTTATTCATTGTTATTTTTATTCCAAGAATTCCCTGGCATTTTCTGGGAGCCAGCGAAGTGTTTAATAGCTGCCTAAGTAACAACGTGCCCTCTTTGGAGCAAAACCGAGGCGCAAATACTCGTAACTGGGGGTTATCCTGGGAGGACTTGTGAGGTCAGCCGGCCTGGCGTGGGAACTAGGTCCGGGCGGCAGGACGCAGGCACCTGGCTGTGTCAGTGGCCAACCCTGGCTGGGGGCGGGGGTGAGGCCTCCAGCTCAGCGGCAGGAGGGCTGTTCCGAAAAGCCCAGGAGGTTGGGCAGAGGACACAGTCAGGGGAGGGACGAAGTCAGGCAGAGGTACCACACCAACGATGCAGAGGGCATGGGTTCCCCAGAGCCTCCCCTCTGTGACAGCATCAAGCCCCCATCTCCCCATTAAACCCACTGGCTCCCTAGGGTGGCCCCAGCACCCAGCAAGGAGTCACCAGGCCTTTACCACACCTCTGTTTTCCAAATCACAGGACACCCTGCACCCAAAGGCGCCCCCAAGAGCTGGGCAGGGGCTGCATCTCCTCTGTGTCCAGCTTGGGGACCCTGAGGCAGAGGGGACCTGCAGAGGCCGGGAATGAGCCACAGAGAGGGAGGCATCTCCAGAGGCCAGTGAGGAGGTGGCTGCTGTGGCCATCAGGGCCTGGGCTAGGCTGGAGGGGGACAAGGCCACGTCCAGAGCAGAGGACACAAAGGTGGAATCCACTGGGCTGAGGGGACATTTGGATGCAGACTGTTCAGGCATGGAGGAGGTGACAGTCGAATTTGATGCTGGCAATGGATGGCTGGGGTGTGCTGGACTAGGTGTTGGGGATGTCGTCTGGGGGATGTTGGTAGAAACATGGGGCCTTGGAGGGCCCTGCAGGGGGTCCAGATGCTGGAGTGGACAGAGCCTTCGGGGCAAGAGGCTAGGACTCACCTAGGCAGGGCTGCCCGGCCGCCCCCAAACTCAGTGTCCCCTGGCAGTCCCCTCTGCCACCCAGTCCAGGAAAAAGGCTGCCCCAGCCCTCTGGGCTATTTTTAGCTTCCCTGGGTCCCCTCTGTCCACACTGCACCTGGCCAGCAAGTCCCCTGGGCTTGGTAAGCAGTGTGGGGGGCGGCGGCATGGTTCTCATTCACGTTGCTTACATCATTAACTGGCTCTTTTGTAAGAGTCATTTGATGTTCAGGAAGTCTTTTGATGCCTTTCAAAAGCTCTCTAATAAGTGTTTCTAATCCTTTTCTCTTAAAAACAGGAAGTTACACTTTGCAACCGTAAACACCAGAAGGTCCGAATTTGGTTGGCGAGGCAGAAGCCGCAGGCTCCCGCTGGCGATGAACCCGCCCAGCCTTGCCAAGGCGGGTGCCCAGTGAGCTCACAGGCTGAGGGCAGAGCCAGGAGCCCGGCCGGAAAGCGCTGGGCCACAGACCCCTGCGGGGGCGACCTCTCCCCAAGGAGGATGTGCCACACCCAGGGCCACACGGCTCCTCTCCAGGGGTCCCTCCCCAGAGAGGGGCCCTCCCAGTGCCCAAGGCAGAAAGCTGGGCGTCATTCTCAGTGATCCCTCCTCCTCCGGCCTGGCCCTGCTCTGCGCTCCCTGCTCCCTAGATCTGGCCCCCTCGCTCCCCTGCAGACACCTCCCTGCCTACCCTCTGCATGCAGAGGTGCTCTGGGCTGGGAGCTGCTGTCTCCTCTCTTCCCGCCTCTCACTCTGCTTCAACAACCCCAAATAGCGCGGTGGTTCCCTGACCATGCCGCACCTTCGCTGGCCCTGCCGGGGACCCCCTCCCTCCACCTTCCCACACAGCGAACTCCTACTCATCCCGCAGTGACCCTCCTCTATGAAGGCTTTCCTGGTCCTCAGACTCCCTTTCCCCTGTGTGCCCTGCTCTGGGCCTTTCTAGGGAAGGGGGAGGGATCTGTACCTTCCAGGTCGCCTGGCGTGGTCCAGCCTTGGCATCTACCCCTCACCTCTTCTCTTCAACATGTCTGTGGGGGTTGAGGCAACTGGCTCAACTCATGAATTTTAGCAGGAAACAGTTTCATCCAAAGAATTTGGCCTTCACTCCATCTGTGCCCACGCCACCCCCACCCCCAGAACCCAGGAGCTCTTAGCCACGTTCCCCGGGGGCCAGGCCTACTGCAGCACCTGCTGTGTGGCAGCTCTGATCCAGCCAGCCATCCCGGGTGGCAGGGAACCCAGCTCGACCTGGAGGAAACAGCCCTTCCTCCCAGCGCAGGGTCCTGACAGGTGCTGGGCCTGGAGGTGAGCCAGGCCCTCGGGATGGGACACAGATCACAACTCAGCTGACCAGGGCGCTATGTGCAACCTGGGGGAGGGGCACCCACGCCCAGAGGTGAGCAAACCCTGCCCTTGGTCAGGAACACGGTGGGCATGCACAGCCCAGCGAGGAGTTAGACCCGAGCCCTCTCAGCTCCCTTCCAACTCATGTGATTCTTTAGTCATTCACTCAGCAAGAATATGCCACAGCTGGGCTGCAGAAGTGGACCCGGGGCAGTGCTGCCCTCCAGGGGCCCCACCCGGGGGCAGACACACCCAGAAATGAACCGTCACAGTCCACAACCTGCTCACCGCTGCACCCCGGTACCCAGCACGAGGCCTGGCTCTGTTGAGTAGGTGCCCAACAAAGGTCTGTGGAATGACAAAGTGCCGCAGCAGAGGCCCCATGGGCTGCAGGGCCCTGAGAGTGGTGGGGAGGGGGGCCGGGCCCAGAGAATGGGTCTGCCCCCAGGCAGGCAGGCCCAGCCCCGGAGGCACAGGTGACAGGTGGGCTAAGTCTGATTGGGACTGGGGGAGCGACAGGATCAGGTTTGTCCTGTGGAACAGGCACTGGCTGCAAGGTGGGAGGTCCTGGGGCTGGAGACAGAGACAGTACCCTGCAGGGTTTGACTGTGTGTGACAGACCCAAAATGACACTGGCTTGAACAAATAAAAGTTGACTTCTCGCTTAAAAACTTGGGCTGAAATAGGAGCGCTGTTCCCCCAGGGCATGGGGGTCTGGCCTCGCTCCTGCTGCTCTGACTTCATTGCCCACGTTGGCCTCTGGTGCGAAAAAGTGGGGGAGGGCTGTGCCTTCCTTGAGGATGCGGAAGTTTCCCCGGTGAGTTGTCCTATCTCACTGGCCAGACCTACCACATGGCCACACCTAGCTGCAAGGGAAGCTGGGAAATGGTCTTGGGAGGCAGCCATGAGCCGGGAAGAATTTGGTCATTAGGGAGGAAGGGGAGAGCGGCCACTGAGGGACAATGATCAGCCTCTGTCACGGACACTGATTAGGAGGCAACTTGTGCTGTCATTCTGGAGGGACAGCGTGAGGTCTGGGCGGAGCAGGTGGCCATGGGCTGCTGGAAGGTTCCGGAGTGGAGCTGGCTGGGGTGGGGCTACCAGTGAGATGAAGGCGTCAGAGCTGGGCAGGGTGAAGTGGAATGTGGCAGACGGAGGGCTGTGCGTGCCGAGATGCCCTGGGCTGTGTTCCGAGTGACCTGCCTGGGGGACGTCCTGATAGAGATGTCCAGGGGACGCTGCGGTGTGGGCACGCCCGCAGGGAGAGGGCGGTGCAGAGCAGTGACTGGGCCAGCGGAGAGCAGAGGACGGAGCCGGCTCGACAGGGAAGGGCCCAGACCAGAGGAGCCCCTCGGGGCTGGGGGAAGGAGGAGGCAAGTGTGGAAAGCAGCCCCCTGCAGCCCCGGCAAGAGAGGCTGTGATGGGAGCAGCTGCGACAGTTTTGGGGAAGGAGAGAGGAGAGGGCGGAAGCTGGAGGGAGGGGACAGCAGTGCCCTTCTCAGTAACTCCCCCGAGACCTGCCAGACGGCTCAGGAAGACAGGCGGGAGCGGAGACAGGAGGGAGGCCCAGTGCAGGGCCATCCACCCACCCTGAAGACGGCCAGCCCTCAGCCGAGCTGGGTTCAATCCTGGGGACTCTGAGGCCCTACTCCAAGCCTCCAACCCCAGGCTCCCTCCCCCAGGACACGTGGGCTGGGGAAGGCGTTCCAGATCTGCCTTCTCTTAGCTCACACGTGCCAGGCACTCACTCCCAGTGGATCCGGTACAAAAGGCTTTCTATCCATGCCATGATGTGATTCCATAATACGCCATCCTACAGGAGGGGAAACTGGGGCCCAGAGAGGTCAAGAAAGCTGCCCACAGTGGCCCCGTCAGGTGGCAGGGGATCCTCTGCCCGGCCATCAGTGCAGGACAAACATTCCCATTCCCCTTTAAAAGACAAGCAAGCAGGCGCGGTGGCTCACACCTGTAATCCTAGCTCTCTGGGAGGCCGAGGTGGGTGGATCGTTTGAGCTCTGGAGTTGGAGACCAGCCTGAGCAAGAGCGAGACCCCGTCTCTACTAAAAAAAAAAAATAGAAATCAGCTGGGCAACTAAAAATATATATAGAGAGAAAAAATTAGCCGGGCATGGTGGCGCATGCCTGTAGTCCCAGCTACTTGGGAGGCTGAGGCAGGAGGATCTCTTGAGCCCAGGAGTCTGAGGTTGCTGTGAGCAAGGCTGACGCCACGGCACTCTAACCCAGGCAACAGAGTGAGGCTCTGTCTCAAAATATAAACAAACAAACAAACAAATAAATAAATAAATAAATAAAAGACAAGCAAGCAGAGACTCAGGGAGCTGCAGGGCCTCCCCCTAAGTCACACAGCAAGTCAGTTCTGAGCATTGCGGGACAGTCACCCAGGTCACTGTCTCCCTAGTGGGACCCTATCCCTGTGCCATGTGGCTGCCCCTCAGTGAGCAGGAGAATAGAGCAGGCTTGGTGGAAGGGGAGAACCCAGGGTTTCAGGAGCAACCAGAGAGGCCCAGCTGGTCCAGAAACCCCGTAGGGTTCACCCAGGGACCAAGGAGCTGGAAGGGGCCTTGCCCACCCCCTCCCCCATTGCTCCACTCCCCTCTGCTAACAATTCCACAATCTTGGCTGCCATCCACGGCTGCCCATACAACTCTGGGGGCCTGGCCTGGCCACAGACCACCAGTTCCTGGAAAGGCTGCGGTGGGAATCTCTGCCTCCCCAGCCCAGGTCTCCAGAGCAGCATGCAGAGGTCAGCCCAGCCGGCAGCCCTGGGCCCCTCTGGGAGCCCTCACATTTCCAAGAAAATTGCAAAACATTTGAAGAACAAATAGTCAATTCTTCGTAATTCTTCCTCATTGGCCTAGAAAGAGGTATGGGACAGAGGTGGGAAGTGCTGGGGAAGAGAACACAGGAGGCCTTCTTGTCCCCCAACCGAGCCCACTCCAGGCAGCCTGTGGCCGGGACAGCCGTGGAGGGCACAGGATGGCTGAAGGGTCAAGGTGGGGCCCAGGAAGAGGCAGCGGGCTCCTGGGGCAGGGCACCTCCTGGGGGTAGGTGGCTTCAGGACTGGGAGGTTGTGGAACCTCTGCTTGCCACCCCTCTGAGTCACTGCCCAGCCACAGGCCAGCCTCGAAGACAGGAGCTGGGATGAACATTTCCATTTATCCCTCGGGGTCGAGGGTGGCCTCCATCCTGGTGTTCACCCCGTGTGAGCCCCTCCGCTCAAGGGGAGGCTGGACCCTGTGCCTCACTTCCCAGCTGGAAGCAGGCAATGAGCTGGACCACTAACTCTCAGATACTTGGGCCCATCACGCACCCTCACGGGGCCTCAGTTTCCCCAATCAGAAAGTTCAGGATTTCTCAAAGAGAAGTAACAAGATGATTTAAATGGGTATCCAGAAAAAAAAGTTGTGTTCTGTTTCAATAGTTATTTAGTTATATTTCATTTATATGGAGAAAAATATATATAACAAGCATATCAAATCCAGAGTTCCAGACTCTGTCACTTATGTCCTAAGTATTTAAGTTTAGAAAGCAAAGCTGATTTAAAAAAAGATTAATAATAAAACTGACGAGACAAGGGTACAGCATAAATCAGGCTGTGGGACTCTGCTGACCCGCGTTTCCTAACCAAGAAATGAAATCCCCCATGTCCAAGTCCCCGTTGTTTTGGATCCTGCAGGCAGCTGTCCGCAGGAAGACGCTCAAGGCAGAGAGAGCAGCAAGTGCAAAGGTCCTGGGAGAGGAGTGAGACTGAGTCCTAGCTCAAAGCCTCAGGGGCCTCGCGCTTTTGGAAAATGCCATGGTGGGGTGCAGTGAGTGGAACCCCTCAGAGCAGAGCAGCAGGGCTGCGCTGGGCGGGGGTGGGGTCTTGGGGCCCACCAGCCTGCCTGCCCCACGCCGTGAGCCTGAAGCACTTACTCACTCTGTGAAGCTGTCTGTGTCTGCAGAGGCTGGACGCTCCCAAGGGTAAAGCCTGTGTTATTATCTGTGTGCCCCAGCCCCCGGCCCCCACCTGGCAGAAAAAAGGTCTCCGTGGATGTTGCTAAATAAATAGCAGAGGGGCTCTGGGCACCTGTGACCTCTGCATCCACACGTCCAGTGGGCAGAAGATGAGCCCTGTGCGAGGGCAGAGCCAGGCACTGCCCAGCCTGGGAGTGAGTGGCGGGGCGGTGGGCTGTCCTCCCACGGAGCGGGAATCACGCTGCCACGGGCAGGGCCGGCAGCTGAGGGCAGGGAGCCTCAGCACCCGCACTGGGTGGGACGGGCAGGAGGAAGTAAGGGAGGGGCGCAGGGCGCGACTGGGGCAAAGGTGCTGCCATTATCACCCCAGCCAGAGGAGCAGCCAGCCCGCGGCTGGGGCCCCCTCAAGATCTCACTATCTGTCCCTCCTCAGCTGCCAGGGCCTCTGGGGCCACAGGCTGGTTCAGCTCAGGGCAAACTCCACACCTGACAATGAACAGAGAGGCCTTCCTTTCAGCTGGTGAGCCTGGGCCCCAGCGGCCCTCATGGGACCCCGCTGCCCCGCCCAGGCCCAGCCTGGCCACACTGGCTTTGCTGCCCATAAGAAAATTGCCATCCCTGGGCTGGGGGATGCTATCGAGCCTCCCATCACCAATGGCTTCAAGCGCAGACCCCCGAGCAGGGACACGGGGGTCCTTCCAGTGTGCCAGCTGACCCCACCCCACCCCGACCCCGCACTCCAGTGTCCCCACCCCAGACCTTCAATAGGTTCTCAGGGCTGGGGAGGCCAGGCCCTGCTCCCAAGAGCTGGCGGAATTGAGGACAGAGCCTCATGCTCCAAACCACACCACAGAGTACGAGCCAGGGCCAGTGAGCGCACCGTGCACTGAGCCTGAGCCGGCCTGGGGGACAGACGGTCAGCTCTCCTGGAGGAGACGTGGGGAAGGGGGCGAAGGAAGCCTCGAGAGAGTGGCTCCATGTGGTGGGGAAATTCTGGACGTGCCCTGGGTCTGTCCAGCGGGCTCCCCAGACTGTGGCGCACATCAGCCTGCCCAGACCGCAAGGGCCCGCTCTTCCCTCCCCACCTCCCTTCCGGCCCTGACACACCTGTCCCAGCACCCACTCACACGAGCCGTCCTATTGGCTCAGCTCTGCCCCTCTGCTCCTCGCTCTATTGGACAGAGCGCCTGTGGGCCAGCCTCCTGTGCGGAGATGCAGCCTATGGCTGGCCAGCCCTCAAGTCAGGTGCCCACCCTCATCCAATCAGAGGCCTTCCCTGGCTCCACGTGTAGCCTGAAACTCATGCCTAAGCGCAGGGCAGGTGCTGGGCAGGTGAGGGGCGAGGAAGTTGTGAGCGGCTGTTCTCAGCACCTGAGCTGGACCAGAGCTAACTGGCTTTGATTTTATTTTTATTTTTTATTTTTTTGAGACAGAGTCTCACTCTGTTGCCCTGGCTAGAATGAGTGCCGTGGCGTCAGCCTAGCTCACAGCAACCTCAAACTCCTGGGCTCAAGTGATCCTCCTGCCTCTGCCTCCCGAGTAGCTGGGACTACAGGCGTGCACCACCATGCCCGGCTAATTTTTTCTATATATTTTTAGTTGTCCAAATAATTTCTTTCTATTTTTAGTAGAGATGGGGTCTCGCTCTTGCTCAGGCTGGTCTCGAACTCCTTTGAGCTCCAACGATCCACCCGCCTCGGCCTCCCAGAGTGCTAGGATTACAGGCGTGAGCCACCGCGCCCTGCCGGCTTTGATTTTAAAATGGCACCCAGAGGGGCACATACGCAGTGGCTGGGGCGGAGCTTGGGAAGCCTGTCAGGCACCTGTCGATTCCTCTGCTCCGTGACAGAGCGGTCCTAGGTCTTAGTGAGCACAACCCACACCCCGCAGCTGCCCCGACTCCTCCCGTACCACCGATCCCTTCCTCCCTCCCCCGTCCCCACCCCAGCCCTTCGTGCAGGCTCCATTTGCTTTTTCCATTGCCAGATGAGCGTTCCCGGGCCCCCTTCAGGTGAGGAGCTGGGTTGCAGCTCTGAAGGAGAGGACCCCCCATGGCAGAGCGTCTACAACAGCCATGCCCTAGTCCCCGCTGCCCCTCTGCCCCCACAGCTGCATCAGCCTGGCCAGGGGACGCTTCCTCTGACTAACTCTTCCCATCGCCTGGGATAAGGCTGGACACTAGAGCCTGTGATCAGCAGAGTACCGGCCCCCAGAGATGTCCACGTGCTAATGTCAGCAACCTGCGAATACGTGACCCTCCGTGGCTAAAGGGATTGTGCAGAGGTGATTAAATTAGGGGTCTTGAGATGGTGAGATTATCCTGGATTAGCTGGGTGGGCCCAATGTGATCACAGGGGCCCTTTCTATGTGAAAAGGGAGACAGGAGTCAGAGTCGGAGTGACCGACGTTGGAACAACTCCACCGCCATGGCTGGCTGTGAAGTCGAAAGGGGCCGTGAGTTGGAGAATGCAGGTGGCTTCTAGAAACTGGAAAAGGCAAGGAAATGGATTCCCCCTAGAGCTTCCAGAGGAAACACTGCCTGCCAACCCACTTTGGACTTCTGGTCTCTGGAACTGTAGGGTAATAAATCTGCGCTGTTCTAAGCCAACAGGCTGTGGCAATTTGCTGTTACAGCAGCACCAGGAAACTCATACGCCCGACTCCTCACCCAAGTCCCCGTGCCTTCCTGATGGGGCCCTGCTGACAGTCCCAGCCTCGGGTGACCTCTCCCTTTCCCCTCGCCCCGAGCTCACTCTTCCCTCCTTTCCCCTCCCCCACTTCCCTGAGCACACCTGCACCTTTGGCCTTCACTTGGGGTGTCCCCTTGGACTGATGTCACCTTCCCCAGGGCCTGGCCAGCAGCTCCTCTGTGACACAGCCCGTCATAGTGTCCCTTCCTCAGGAAGAGCCCCCACCAGCCAGTGGCTTGGCTGTGACCATCCCCAGGCCTTGGGTCCCACTAATGGAGACTTAAGTTCTGCCTTATCATGGGTCATGTGCTCACCCAGAGTCAAGTTGGGGTGGGCACCTGCACTGATGGCCCCACTCTGGGCCCAGGGCTGCAGAACGAGCAGGTACCCATGCACCTCCCAAGGCTCAGTCACGCCATCAGAGTACTTCCCACGGTGGCACCCCTGTGTCCCCTCGCCCAGCTATGTGCTCCTCGAGGGCAGGTCCTGGGGCTGAGTGGCCCACTGTAGCTTGGACTCCCCTCACCCAGACCCTGCGATGAGGACATGGGCGCAGGTGGGGAACCCAGGAAGCTCGAGGGAGAGAGAGGAGATGAGGAGACCGGGAGTGGGGCTGAACCAGGAGGTGTGTGTGGAGCAAGCAGGGCTCCGCCGCTGGGGACCCTCAGAAAGGCCGCCAAGGCTGAGGCAGCTGAGTGCTGATCCACAGCTGGGATCCCTGCCTGCCACACTCCTGAACGGGGCGGGGCAGGGACTGGATGTGCACAGGGGACGGCTCAACAGGAACAGACACCTGCAGCTGCAGGTGAGCTCAGAGGCCGTGGGCTCTGGGGAAAGGTGTCAGCCTCCCCGCAGGAGAACACAGCCCTGAGTGGGGGACAAAGGATGCTGGAAGCCTGGACCCCACCAGCACCTGTGCCACAGACACACAAGGAGCCTGGAGATAAGTCCCCTCCCTCTCAGGACTTGGTTCACCATCTGTGAAAGAGGCGGCTTTGACTACCTCACACTCATTAGGATGCTGCCATCAAAAATGAAAGAGAGAGAGGGAGGGAAGGAGAAAGAAAAGAGAAGAGTAATAGAGGCACAGATACGGAGAACTTGGAGCCCTCGTGCTCTGCTGGTGGGAATGTAAAATGATGTGGCCATTATGGAAAACAGTATAGTGGTTCCTTAAAAATTTAAAAACGCAAGCATCATATGACCCAGACAGTCCATTTTGGGCTATGCACTCAAAGGAATTGAAAGCGAGGTCTTGCAGAAATATGTGCACACTCGTGTTCCTGCAGCATTGTTCGCAACAGCCAACTTGTGGAAGCAGCCCCGTGTTGTCAGTGGTCGAATGGATAAGCAAACCGTGATCTACCGTGTGGTGGAATATAACGTGGCCATCAAAAAGAATGGAATTCTGGCACCTGCCGCAGCACAGAGCAGCCTTGAGGACCCTGTGCTCAGTGAAATAAGCCAGACAGAAAAGGACAAACTCTGTGCACCCACTTACACAAGGTCGCTGGAGTAGTCAAATTCATAGAGGCGGAAAGTGGAACGGTGGGTGCCAGGGGCTGGGCAGGGGGATGGGAAGTTCGTGTTTAATGTTTCAGCATTTCAGTTTTGCGAGGTGAAAAGAGTTCTGGAGATTGGCTGCATGTCAATGTGAATGTACTTAGCACTACTGAACTGAATGCTTAAAAAATGGTTGAGATGGCCAATTTTACATTGTATGTATATTACCACAATTTAAAAAAATTTTAAAGGGGTAGCTTTGAACTGCACCATCCACTCAAACCAATTTTTTATAGTTGGCATCATACTGAAGCTTGAGGAGGAATCCAGTTCCCAAAGCAGGGGAGCGCAGGCTGCCAGCTTGGGGTGGGGTGGGGCCCCAGAGCCACCTTGTCAGCCCCCCACACCCTCGCCACCCCATTGGGTGACCCTTGGCGCTTGAAACTCACGTCTCAGTGCTCTCCCGCCCCTTCTGCGCTGGTGGTCTCTGAGTCCAGGGCTCCAACAGCAGGCAGGTGTGTCCACCCCTGGCTTTGCTGGCCAGAGCCTGAGGCACTCTTCATTCTCGACTGGAGGTTCCCGAGGGGCGAAGTGTGACCAGCACAGCCAGGACGTGTGGGCAGAGGGAACGTGAGTGTGGATGGCTCCAAAGTGGGTGGACCTCATCTGAAAGGGTCTCTGCTTATGGGGCAGCCAGGACTAAGGGCACATGGGCAGTGTTGTGGGCTGTCGTTCTGCGATATTCAAAACAACTTGTGGAAAGGAGACGCCCATTTCCTCCTACCTCCAAACCAGTGCTTCCGAGGTCATTCATTTAAATCCCAGAAAAGTCCTGGTGGAAAATATTCATTGTTACAAGCTGAATGTTTTCATTTGGGTTCATTAAATCCACCAACCCTCCCAAGCAAAGTGTGGGGGAGGGGTGCAGGGGAGAGGAGGGAGGAGGAGGCGGGTGGTGCTTGGGCCAGGAGAGAAGAGGGGTGCCCCCTTTCAG
Source organism: Indri indri (assembly GCA_004363605.1). Taxonomy (NCBI): domain Eukaryota; kingdom Metazoa; phylum Chordata; class Mammalia; order Primates; family Indriidae; genus Indri; species Indri indri. Next base: position 69,028 of record RJWJ010004914.1, read on the forward strand.
CTCTCACTAAACGTGGGACCTGAAGAATTCACATCTGGAGAGGACTCAACACATAGGACGCCTCTGTTGCTGAGCCTTTATGTGTATCATGTCATCCGAACCTCATTCTGCAGGGAGAACTGTCACCCAAGTGTCACAGAAGAGGCATCAGAGCCACTGACCCAACACTGACTTGCCCAGGGTCCCACAATTACGACGTGGCATGGCCAGCACTCAAACCCACAGACACACCCCTTTTGCGACTCCAAGTGCCACATCCTCTGAAAAGCAGTCTCCAAGCCATGGCTGGCCGACCTTAGTCATTCTGCAAACAGCTGGTCAACTTCTCTATCCCTGTCTGTTTTAATTAGGATACATTTTGGCTACCGTAACAAATGCCAGAATAACAGGATTAAACAAGATAGACGGTCCCCCCCCCACCCCCCGCCCCCCGCCGCCACACACACGTAATAGTCTGAGTTTCAGCAGTCTAGACTGACAAGGTAGTAACCAGGCTGTTTGTACCTTGTTGCCCTGGGATCCTCAACACCCAGCTTCCCTTCCGTAGTTAATATGGCTGCTGCAGCTCCTGCCATCACATCCATCAGCAGCAATGAGAATAGGAAGAAAAAGAAGGGGAAGATACCTCTTTTCCCTCAAAGAGCAAGTCCCAGAACTTTCACAAGTCACTTTTACTTGTTATTGGCAAGGATTTGGTCAAATAGCTACATGTAGCTGCAAGGGAGGCTGAGAACTTGACTGTTTAGATGAGCAGCCATGTGTCCAGCTCAAATTCGGGATTTCTTTTACTTTAGGAAAAGGAGAATGGATACTGGCAGCAGCTAGCAACCTCTGGCACTGGGTCGCAATCTCCGTGGCTCACGCAGCAGCATGGCGAACCCAGGACATGGAAGAAAAGCAGCGGGAGACTGTGGGGGAGGGGAGGTGCTCTGAGGAGGAACAGGAGGAATCTCAGGCGCCTTCCCGGGGGAAGTGACTCTGGGGCGAGCCTTGAAGGACAGCTAGAGTTGGGAAGACGAGAAGGAAAGGCCTTCCGGGGGAAGATGGGCATAGCCAATGGAGCATGTGTGGAGAAACTGTGGTTCAGTCTGGCAGCCCGAAGACCTGAGTCCGAGTCCCACAGCGAGTCTGCACAGCGCTGTGCCCACTGCCTGAGCCCCATCGCCCGCCTCGCGGGTCCACTGAGGAGTCAGGTGCTGGGACGGGCTGGCATTCGGTGGGACGGCTGCTGTGCTGTTTCCGTGGGTGGCGTGGCAGGACAAGTCCAGGCAGGGGCAGGAGCTAGAGCTGGAAAGGGAAGCGGAGGCCCCATCTGGAGGCCTTGAAGGCCAGGCCAAGCAGCTTGGCTGTGTTTCAGAAGCTGTGTACAGTTCCGTGTAGGCAGCACCCTGAGCAGAGAGCAGCTTTTAAAACATGAATCTAGAAAGCAGAGAGGAGGAGGTGAGCTCGGAGGTGTGCAAACCCAAGAGGAGGCAGCAACAACGTCCCAAGAGAGACAGCACAGCACACGGACCAGGCCAAAGCCAGGGAGCCCTTCGGTCCCAGCCAGCAGTTAGGGAAGTCTTCCTGGACGAGGCAGTCCCAAAGCTGTTCCAGCCAGTTTAGAACCAGGGAGTGGGGTTGGGGGCAGGGCTTGTCCAGCAAGGGACCAGCAAGGGCAGGAGGAACAAGTCAAAGCCAGGTCATGCCCGGGAGCAGACGAGCCCCACCCTGCCTAAAGAATCCCCCACCCCACTCAATTTGAGCAAACCCTGGAGCAGGGGCTGGGCCTGTCACTACACCCACATTCCCCACTAATCCTCCCAGTGACCTCACAAGGTGGAGATGCCCCCAATTTATGGAGGAAGAGACCGGAGGCCAGAGAGGGTTGGTCACTTTGCTAAGGCCACACAGCAAGGACTTGGGCCCAGCGGTCAGAACCAGGGTACGGGGCACTGCCTTCCTGGGGCTTGAGACGTCCTTCAGACACTCGGGCATCGTGGCCCTGGTCTTGGGGTGGCTGTTCTTCCTGAAGAAGGGGTTCATCAAGAACTGCTCCAGCCACATCCCAGCCCCTGGCACCCCTCACAAGGCAGGGTGGAATTTCCCACTGAAGAGAAAAGCAAACTGAGGCTCAGAGAGGTGCAGCCGCGCACCTGGGTCCCCAGCCAGTCGGGGCGGGCAGGGTTTGCCTCCGGGTCTTCCCGACTCCCGTCCAGTTCTCCCCAGTTCTCCCCGAGGCCTCCTCTCCCCTCCTGCCTCCTCCCCGCACCCCCACTGCTTTCCTGGCTCCCTCTCAGGGAGGAGAACATGCTCCGAGTCTCTGTTTCCCTGGGAGAAATCCATTTTCAGAATCTGGAGGTGTTGAAATGTGTTCTTTTTTCCTCTCCAAAGAGCCCTTCTTGAGGACAGAGGTGCCCCCGGAATCCAAGGCCACCACTGGCTGGGCCGGGAGCGGGGTATCTGTCGCCTTTGGAGCAGGACATGGTCCCAGCAGCACTGGCGCTGGCGTCCGCGCGGGGTCTCGGGGAGGTGACTGCATCCCGGGACAATGGGCAGCTGGCTCGCTCCAGGAGCCCGGAACATGCCTTGGCCCTCAACCCAGGACCGCCAGCCCTGACCTCAGAAGGCCCCACTAGCCACCCCACCCAGCTGCTGGCAGCAGCGCTTGAGGCTTCCAGGAGCAGGGCGGTCACTGTGCCCGCCTGGCAGAGGTGCCCCCGTGGTAGATGCTCCTCCAGACTGTCCCTTCCTAGTGACAGCTGGGCTCGGGATAGTCCTGGTCACAGAAGTCTCCTGCTATAAAGAGCATAGCCACGGCTGTGAGCGTCTTCGAGCACCCACGGAGCTGGGCCCTGAGGAGGCCTGGGCGGTGGGTACAGGGGACTGTTTGCTGAATGAGGAAGGAGGCAGGGAGGGGACACAGGACACGGTGCGCAGATGGGGGAGGGGAGGAGG
>RJWJ010004915.1:0-34369 GCA_004363605.1 Indri indri
GCTTTAAAAAATATTCCCCCACTCCCCAAAGATCCTGATTTAAGCATATTTTTAAACCTCCTCAGCTGATTTTAATGTGAAACCAGGGGTGGAAAACCACTAATCTTTTTTTTTCTTTTGGAGGAGAAGGAAAGAAGAGTTTATTAATTTAAAACCACTAATCTTGACCCACCCCTGTAATAAGAAATAAGGAGAGGCTTGCCTAAGATTAGACAGCTAGTTAGTACCACCACCTAGGGATGCTAAATCCATTCTAGTATAAATAAATTATGATCGCCATGGAAGACTCCATTGTTCCTTTACTGATAACGCTCAGCTCTAGGGACTTGGTCTTGATAGTTACCTTTTCTATATCCCTTATGGTAGAAAAGAGGTTAGAAGACAGTCCACATTAAAATCAAGTTAAAAAAAATTAAAATACAGTAGTTCCAAAATAAGGAGTCTCACAAATATTTACAAGCATCCTTACTATAAATGCAAAGTGTTAACAATTGAAAAGGGACTGTGGGCAACCTGTTTACCACACATATAAAACCATCACTGTGGCCTTAAGGCTACCTAAGAATGGCCAGACACAGTGGCTCATGCCTGTAATCCCAGCAACTTGGGAGGCCAAGGTGGAAGGATTGTTTGAGGCCAGGAGTTTGAGACCAGCCTGGGCAACATAGCAAGACGTCAACTCTACAAAAAATAAGAAAAATTAGCCAGGCATGGTGGTGTGTGGCTGTAGTCCCAGCTACTTTGGAGGCTGAGGCAAAAGTATCACTTGAGCCCAGGAGTCTGCAGTGAGTTATGATGATGCCACTGCACTCCAGCCTGGGCAACAGGACAAGACCTTGTCTCTCAAAAAAAAAAAAAAAAAAAAAAAGACTAAGAAATCACTACCTTCTGTCTCTTAGGTGGTACGGCTGTCTTTAAGTTATCCCCCATGGAAGACTTTCAGATATTTTTAGCCAGATTTCCAATTAAAAATAACCTAAAATCTTGCTTAGTGACATATTTCAGTGATCGAAACATTGCAATAAATCAAGTTTCCCTTGTGATAATTTACATACTCAACCTATCCTCACTGGTGATGGTGGTGGGAAGTCACACCCTCCTCCTTTGAGTGTCCCACGTATTTGAGGACCATTTACTGTTCTGTCTACACAATCGTTTTCAATGTTCCAGTGGTTTCATTTCTGAAGTCTTTTAAAAATGCAGGCAGTAAACCTTTCACCAAATTTGAGAATACAGAGGGACTTACTGTAAGCTTTGCCTCGCAGGGCATGCCACAAACACTGGACCCTGACTCTGTCAAATTAAAGACATAAGTAGGTAAGTAAGTAAGATTGTTGGAAGGATACAAGATGCCTCAGGCTCACAGATGCTCAGTACCCGGGGTAGTGCCGGGAGCCTGGAGCAGGGATGAATGAATAGACTCTTCGGGCCTACTCAAACTCAGGGCCGCTCATCTTCCATCTTTGTCCCTCTTGCCCATGAGTCAGACTGCTGGAGGGAGTCCACCTGGCTGAGCTTCGATCACGTGCTCAGCTTTCTGCCAGGGCCAGGGCTCTTTGTTTGACACGCTGGCCAACACCACACAGGACAAGAGAGGGGTGAGCACATTACCGAAAGATGGAGTGGTACTGAGCAGGTGAAAATACCCTCTCGAGTCACCGACTAGATGCTGCCCAAGGACTGGGCCCATGCCTTACTTCTCTGTGCCATCCCAAAGCCTGACACATCGTAAGCCCTCAGTAAATGTATGTTCATTTGAGCAAAATAAGCTCTGACAAAGCGGAGAATGGATCATCCTGGTAAACAGTTTCCACCACGTCCGTTCCGGTACACGCTTCCCTGTGGAAGGAAAATGTTCTCAGCACACTCTATTTCACCTTTCCTCCTATCCTCAGCCCCCAGCCCACTTGCCCCAGCACCCAGCAGAGAAAAAGGGAATCTGGGAGGTGGAGAAAGGCTTGGGCATCGAGAAATAGGGAAGGAAACCGCCGCTAGGCCAGAGGCTGATTTGGTCCCCTCCTGTCTTCCTCAGGTCCACTCAGCTTTCCAGTAGCAGGACCGGGGCTGATCTGCTCCGCTCTCAGCCACGTGCTCTCTGCAACCACGGCCTCCCGCACATTTATGCTGAGCCTCCACGACTAATTGTTGTTGCTAATGTGACATGGTCACTTAGACACAACTTTTAATGGTGAAAGGAAATGCTGGTTTATGCTAAACAATTTAATTCTACTGGATTTCAGGATCTAAAAATGCCAGGCTCATCATTATATCCAGGAATACTTATGCCATAAAAGTACACTTACAGAGCAAAACTTAACATGTCTTAAAAGTCTGTGTACACTTGGACCCAATAATCCCATTTCTAGGAATTAATCCTAAGAAAATAATCACAGATATGTAAAGAAACTAGAAAGATGTTCACTGCAGCCTTATCTGTAATAGTGGGGAACCAGAAGTAACCTAAGGATACAATAGGAGAGTGGTTAAACCAGAGCATCCATACAATGTATTATCACACAACATCAAAATTATTGCAGAATATTAAAATACATGTAAACAGGTCAATATATTTATAATACATTAAGTGAAAATGCAGATTGCAGAATAACATGTACTACAGCATTTTTGCCAAAAAATATTCCTACAGATAGAAAAAAGGTACAATAGTATACAAGAAACTATTAATAGCAGCAGTTATCTCTAGGTAGTGAGATTATGAAGAATTTTTTTCACTTTATTTTCATTTTTCTAAATTTTCCATGAACATTGTTAGATTTTAAATTACAAGTAAGTTTAAAACAAGTTATTTTTAATTGATATAGAAATGTGACTAATAGTGCTGTGGTTAAAAAAGGTTGAATACATTTCTTGTAGAAACGTCTTAATATTAGTCTGAGTACTCCAAAATTCTACTCATTTTTCTTGAGTTCACTTCTTACAATTAACACTTACTGAATTACACTTAAAAAAATTTTTTTTTTCTCCAGCTTACTTCTAACAAGTAGTCTGGGCATATTTTCCCTTTAGTAACTTCTCTACAAAATCATCTTTTAAAACCTCATTCACCCTCAAAGACACTTCTCTCCCTTTAACATATAGAGTAGCACAAACCTGTGATTTGGGTCACCTTTGTGAAAGAAAAAGGTGCCAGACATACTGAATCACTAATTTCAGAAAACTAACAGTTGGGCACTATAGGAAATAAAATCATCCATGCCCTACAGTAAACACTCTACTTGGGCCAATTAAATCACTCCTAGAAGGCTAATGCATACATGTTATTGGTATGATTGGTATCATACCAAAATCTATGTTAAAAATCATTTGCATAATGACATTTTGGTCAATAACAAAAAAGAAAAAAGAGACTATGAAGCAGGTTATCTGGAATAATGGCTTATAATAATTATCAAAAGCTGACGTGCAGCCAAAGTACTCAGCCGTGACTATGATGAGGTACAGAGAGCGACTGCGCATCCCAGTCTGCCTGGGTCAGTCCCAGTTCAGCCTGTTTCCCAGTGTAATTATCATTAAGACCCACTTTCACCCTCCGAAGTGTCCCAAGGTGGATGACAAATTATATAATCACCTTGATTACAGGCATCCTTATCTGGAATGTATATTTGCCTAGAAAGCGAAAGAGGTATAGAAATATAATTTAGCTCTAAAAACAACTTTATCCTTAGGATTCTAATTCCAGATACAAGAAAATGTGAGGCACATGCAATAAAAACAAATTATTTTTAAGCATTTTGTGGAAAGGTTTTTGTCAAAACAAACCTATGTCTTCATTAAATATTAGTTGTACTTAATTTGTAACAGTTTTAGAGAAATCTTATAAATGGCTATGATTTATAAGTAGGCTATGATTATCTAGTTCATCTTCTTGCCATTTTTCTAAATATGGAATTTAGAATCAATCATTAAAAGATCACTAAGAACTGGCTTTGACCAGACAGCTGGCAATCATCTTTCCAGAATAGCAACATCAACGCATTTTAGAACATGGCCTCACAAAAAAAACGTCTTATTAATGAAGTCATTCTAAAACCTGCTAAGACTTCCCCCTGCAAAGGTAACATATGGCCTGTCCCCAGACCTGCTGCAGGCAGGCATGCCCCAGCAGAGTGGCCTGCACATGAGCATGCATGTGTTTGGCTAATGATCAACTGTCACTTGAACATTCAACTGTGCCTTCTGCCAGTATAGAAGTGTTTTATTATTTAGACAAATTCTAATTTGAAAACACATTTATGGAAAACTGAAAGAAGTAATCTTGTCTCTTTTTCATTCTTTAATAAGTATCAAGAAGGGCAAATTTAGAGACTAGATGAATTATTTCTTCAAATTCTAAATAGTTCATATTATCCTGGATTAAATTCAAATTTATAGTAATTAAAATGTTTAAAAAAAACCTATTTGGTTAAAACAGTTCTAAATATGTTTATTATTGGATAAAATATACAAAATAATCTAATTCATTTAAATGTAGTTTTAATGATGACCAGGATCTTCCTAATGAGAAAGGTAAAAGTGCTAATAAGATATCCATGAACCCTTGACCTGTTGAGGTTTCCTACCAAAGGAATATTGCCTAGTCTTGATAAAGAAAATCATTGGGTTTTATTATATGGATGCAAACATTAATTGAAAATTTAATACAATTTACTATTTTAAAACACTTAATGCGTTCCTTCTGAAAATGCAACCTCTGAATTGTGATGTTTTATCTGTACACTCCTCCAAAAAACTTCCTGATATACAAATGTAGCTTAAAGTGAACATCAGACACAGATGTTTGAAATATCAATTTTATTAGGAAAACATTTGATGGTTGTATTAGATCATATAATCAATCATCTAATTTTAAAACTATGTGGCCTAAGGAATCAATTACAATATGGATTTTTTTCATTCATTCAACAAATATTTGAACGCCTACAAGTGCCAGGCATTGTAGACAGAGGGTAAACAGGAGGATCCTCGCCCTCAAGGAGCTTACACTCTAGCATACCAACATCAATGCATTTTAGAACATGGCCTCACAAAAAAAGTCTTATTAATGAAGTCATTCCAAAATCTGCTAAGACTTCCCCCTGTAAAGGTAACATATGGCCTGTCCCCAGCCCTGCTGCAAGCAGGCATGCCCCAGCAGAGTGCCCTGCACATAAGCACACACGTGACTCTCTAGCAGGAGAGCAACATCAAAGAAATGTTTGTAGTAACATGACGTTTGTGACAGGAAGTACATGGTGTTTTACAAGTGTATGCAGTAGGGAAGCTAACCCTGTCCTGGGAGGTCACAGAGACATCCCTAAGGAAGCAGAGTTTAAACTGAGAGAAGCAAGTGCTTAAGCTGAAGGAGAACTGTTGAAGAAGAAAGGAGAACAGTTCAGGCAGAGGGAACCTTGCAGACCCTAAGGTGGGAAGGTGCAAAGAACTGGAAGAGCTCTAGCATGGCTGGAGCCATTCTCCTGTGAAAAGAGGCATCGAGGAGATGAGGTTAAAGAAATGACGATCAACATCATGGCAGGCATTAGTGGGCTGCCACTTCTACAGGAAACCGCTGAAGGATTTTAAGTAAGGGAGTAACGTGACGAAATGTGCACTTCAGGATGGCCACTCTAACTCCAGATGGACTGGGCTAGGTAAGGCTGAATGCAGGTAGGACTGTGGTAGTGAAAGACAAAAATAAGTGGGGAAATTCAGGAGACAGATAAGAGGCCAAATCAACAGGACTTGACTGAGTTTGAGGGTCCTCTAAAGACAGTCAGTGTGGATGTCCAGTCGACCTGCTAGATATGCAGGCCTGGAGCTCAGTGAACTGTGTTAAGAACTGTCAATGCAGGAAATCTGCGTTTAGATGGCAACTGAAGCCACAAAAGGGGCTGAAATGGTCCAGCAAGAATAAATCAAACCAGTATAAACACATATTAATATATTTAAGAAGAAGGAGATATGCCAGGGATGGGGGGAAGGCAAAATGGGAGTTATTGTTTAATGGACATAGAGTTTCAGTTTGGGACAGAGAACAAGTTCTGGAGAGGAATGGTGGTAATGGTTGTATAACAATGTGAGGGTACTTAATGCCACTGAACTGCACATTTAAAAATGATTAAAGACCAGGTACAATGGCTCATACCTGTAATTCCAGCACTATGGGATGTTGATGAAGGAGGATCACTTGAGGCCAGGAGTTCAGGACCAGCCTGGGCAACACAGCGAGACCCCATTTCTAAAAATTTTTTTAAAAATTAGCCAGGTGTGGTGGCACATGCCTGTAATCCCAGCTACTTGAGACGCTAAGTGGCAGGATAACTTGAGGCCAGAGTTCAAGGCTGCAGTGAGCTATGATGACACCCCTGCACTCCAGCCTGGGCAATAGAGCAAGACCCTGTCTCAAAAAAAAAAAAAAAAAATGGTTACAATGATAAGTTTTATGTTATGTGTATCTTAACATAATTTTTTAAAAAAGAATAGAGAGATACTTCTACATTATTTATATCTTTTAGAATAAGAATGTATTCATGTATTACTAATGAAAATCAAGACAAATAATAAAAGTGGGGGAGAATCAGTAGAGGAAGAAAAGTCTACAAAGGTGACTGGAAAAAAAAATGATCAAAGAGGTTGGTAGAAAACCTAAAGTGTTAAGTCAGGGAAGCTAAAGACAGCACTTCAAGGAGGAAGTGTTCAACTGATTAGAATACTACAGAGTTAAATCAGATAAGGTTGGAAAAGAACCCACTGGTTTCAGCAACATGAAGCTCAATGGTGACCTTGGAAAGAGCTATTGGCAACAGCAGCCAGAAAGGGGCTGGGTGAGGAAAGAATGGTTTAGAAAATAGAGCCTAGGGTATAGACAATAAGAAGTTTGACTATTATAGGGAGGAGACAGGATGGTGGCTAAAGGGAAAAGTAATGGACACTTTTTAAAAATAACTGCGTTAAAATATCATCAAGCCTAATTGGCAAAACAATCATTTTGGTGAAAATACAATTTTATATTAATAATCTCAGTAATACCTGGAATTTACAGATTATAGAACTTTTCACACTGCTTGTAGGTTAGAAAGGATAACTGTAAATTATTATCTTCATTTTGTGGGTAGTAAAATTGAACTACAGAGAAATTTCTCTAAAAAAAATAGAAAATGAATTAATGTTCATTAAATAAATACCTTCACTGACTTTTTTAAGGTGAAAAACAGGAATTGATAGTAGGAAAATGTACTTTGTTTTGTGTGGGATGAATTGTTTGAGATTAGAGAAAAATGTGCTGTCTTTGATTCTAACTGATGCCATTTGCTTCTGTGACCGTGCTTCCTTTAATTGTTTGTTAAGCATAGCAAATCAGAATGAAAAGAAAAACAGGAATAAGAGCAGGATTAACTCCGTGACAGGCTGAACTTCCTGGAGTAGACCTGAGTTTCGGTTTCCTAGAAATAACGCCTCCCTTTCCCTGAAATGACGCTGACCACAACCGGCGCCGGCGCGAAAATCGAACCGACCAATCAGGAGCTAACACAATCAGCCACTCTTAAAGGAACCAATGAACTGAGGGGAGGGGGGATGGTGTGTCCAGCGTGTCGTGTGGAACCTGCGTGTCGTGTGCACAAAAAGGTATAAAAGCTTAACTTTCACCCCAAGGCGGGGTCTTGGTCCGGTACATAGGAGAGGCCACTGCGTTGGTGCTCTCGGACTAGGACCCTAGCTCGAGCTAGCCAATAAACTCCTTTGCCATTTGCATCTCGGTGACTCTGCCTCTCTGTTCCTGGGGCCGAGGGGAACCGGCTCTAACAAAGGTAGAAAAGTACAATACACTGTGTTAAAGAAAATTGACTATAATAGCCACATGTTCAAAAAGTCTAAAATTTTAAGGCTACTACATGTGTTAATTTTCGGTACATGTCCAACGGAAAACATTAACACAGTTACATCCTCATGATGCCAAAGTCAGTCTTCGGTATTGGTGCGTTGAGGGCTGCACTAATACTGAGACCCAGGACCAGCCTGGTGTCCACTGGATCAATAATCCCATCATCCCACACCCTGAGAAAAGAATGAAAAAAGAGTTATGAATATACCACCAAACCACCATTTATACACGCCACGTCCAGAAATGCCAAGGTTTTTCTTCAGGTAACATTTGGATCTACTAATCAGCATCTATGCAACAGAAACCGTGTTCAAGAGAGGAGGGGAAGGAAGGAAAAAAATGACACGACTTTTGTCCCAGACCACCACAGAATGTCATATCAGGTTTAAGGCTTAAGGAACTATTTCTATAAGAAATCTCAAGGAAATTCCCAGTATAACAATATTTTTACTTATTTCAGGAAAAACTTTCCTGTTCCTTTTCTGCCCACACAAATATACAAGTCAAGTCGGTATATTTCTGTCATTACCATGGAGAGCTACATAAATCCAAGAAAAAATCTCAAATTAGAGTCTTTACTATATAAAATTATATTCCCCAAAGCTCCCCAAAATTCCTAAAAAACTATGCAAACTACTAAATAGGCTTCGGTATATTTTATTAATAAAATAGATACCTTCAAATGTAGGTCTTTATTTTGTGCTACAATAGGAAAGACAACCAATAACTTTAAACTGCTTGCAGAAGAAACTTTCAAGTAGAAATTTTAGTTTGCTTTTCACTGACAACCTCAAATGTATGAAGAAAAGTGAATGGGAAATATTATTTTTTAAAGGTTATTAGTAGGTGGCAATTTTCTTTCTTTAAACAAACTGCCCTCAGTATCTAGACATAGCATCAATTATTAAAACATTCTTACATTGACAGACATGAATCGAATCTTTGCTCATAAAACATTCATAAAAGGGACCCTAAAGAATCAACAGCCAATAAAAAGAAAGCCACTTTTGTAAATCTGCAACCAGGAAAACTGATTACACTCCCTTCTGAAGCCTGCAGCACAGTAATCGGGCAGGCACGGTGAAGGAGTTGGTTAATAATGTTCATTAAAAAGACCGCTCCAGGTAAAAGGTTCTAACCAAATGCCTGATAAAATTTGATTATAAAAACAATAGAGCAGAAGCAAATTCACATGCTACCTATGTAACATGTAAGAATTAAGAAAAGCATTGGCGGTTCCAGTAACAGATGATGATAGGGCTGTCTGAAAAGACAGATCTAGCCACGTTCAAGCCTAAGCAGGCCAGGGAATTTTATTGTAAGCTGAGATTTACTAAACCCAAGAAAAGCATCATACAATGGGCTTGGGAAACCTTTCATATGTGAAAGAAAGTTGCTGTCTCTGTGCCACCAACTGTTTCAACAAAAGGGTTAAAGATCTACAAATTCACAGAAAACTTTATTGTCTTTTAACATTTCCTTCCAAAGATAAGTCTATCTAAGCCATTTGCTCTCCTGCCTTGAATGTAGACCATTAAAAAATAATAATAATTTCAGTATGAAAATATTAAAGGATGCAATCTCTCTCGAGAGATCACTTATCTCAGCCAGAGCTGAAAAACACATTAATGGCTCACACAAAATATGCTATTTTTCAAAGTTTAATATTTCAACTGTCCCTGTGAATTTCAGTCAAAAATCCTATGTGGAAAAAACTATAGATAAGCTTAAATATATACTTTATGTTTATCTTAAACCTCTGATATGGATGTTTATTGCTTCTCTGCATCTACTGGCTAGGACATAAGTCTATTTGTGTGATGGTAAGATGAGGAACATGTTTATCTCTCAAATCAAAGACTATAAAATATTTTGTTCTGAGTTAAATGAATTGACCCACCACAACAAAATATACCTATAATCTGTATATATTTAGTGAGGAGAAAAATAGGCCTTTTAAAATTCCCAGGTGGTATTATTTAATCTCTCAAACTAATTATGCTCTTGAAAATCCGTATGTTTAGTCTTTGTGCCCCCAGTGCTAAGAGCAGTGCCTGCCATGAAGGACGCGTTCAAATGATCAAAACGGATTCTAACTTCTGATTTTCTTTTCTCCCTCCTCTCCGGTTTGCCTTCACCAGTAAATGGCATAAATCACAGCATAATCTAATTTTTAAAGACACAAACAGTTACCCTCTTTTTGCTATGAGCCCAAGGGATGAAAGGAAGACAAGAAGCTTAGATTAGTCTTCAGAATGCAGAACATTATAGTTGTTGAAAGCATTTGCCAGCAGGTCTCCAGCTGGGACAGAAGTGATAATTTATTACCTCATTAAGTGGTAGAAGAAACAAACAGAGCCAACAGCTGCAATGGTGTGTGAGGTAATTATTTGGCGCTGACACAGGGACCCTGGCTGTGACTAATCGCCGTCTGAATGTGTGAGCATACTTGTTTAACAAGTGCCAGTAACGAACACACACACAAAAGCAAACTAGTAAGTATTCAACCAATCTCATGCTTAAGATGGGGTAAAAACAAAATAATCAAAGAAGGAAGTATGACAAGAATCCACGTTTTTAAGCAAAAATTAAAACTAACTGCCGAAATAATATAGCCAAGATTATAACTCTTATTCTCAGCTCCTAGCATGGCACACCTCTGGCTGCGGGGCCCCTCCAGTCCCCAGACACCTCAACTAGGGGTGGGACGAGGGAAGGGAGGCAGGTAGAATGAGACCATTGGTGGCAGGTCTACAGCACAGGGACATCTGGGAGGGGCTTCATTTTAGCAGTAGGTGTTTCCATTTATAAAGAGATCACAGCACAAAATTAAGTGTGTCCAAACATCATTTTTTGGTTCCTACAAAGGCTGGCCCATCCCAACTGCTCAGGTCTCTGTAAAGCTGCTGCCCTGACTGCCAAGATGCACCCAGCAGGGAGGCAGTTATTTTCTGGCTCCCACCTTGCACTGGAATAGTATGGGTTTCCTTCCTCTTCAAACCTCTTGATGACGGGCTCTTTTAAAGCTGCTTCATCAGCACTGGAGAACTAAAAGAAAAGGGATCATGAGTTAAGACAGCTTCAGTGGAACAACTGAACCCATTTGGATAATCTCAAGGAAAAAAGAGAGAACAGATTTCATGAATAATGTTACAACATTTGCACAGTGATGTACAGATTACAAGTGATCATTAACATAAATGATCTCACCTAAGATACGCATTTCAATTTAGTACACCATCACGTCCCCCATAGCTGAGACGATATCCTGAGGCTTATACAATGCAAGGTCAAAACCAAGGGTATTGTTTATCACAGCAGAGTATAACAGTAGATGTGAAATTATACAATATAACAAAAGGGCTACATTACATTTAACAGCCTCGAGTTAAGAAAGGGTAGAAATATGAGATTTTCATTCAAAATAGCCAAAATTTTAAACCTTAAAGGGATAAAATATCAACCACACCTTGAATAACCTCTTTAGTCAATATCCCAGCTAGCTTAGAGATACTTTTCCCTAATTAAAAACTTAATGGCCTTCCAATCAGTATTACAAGGATCAAATGATAATAAATAATTCCGATATAAAAATCCTCAGAATTTATTTTAAAACCCTGAAAAATATTTTCAACTTAAAAAAAATTCCACAGCAGAAACAAATAAATAAATACTACCTTCTTTTACGTAAATACTTTAACATCATTTTCAAGGTCAAGAATTTCAAGGGGGAATCACTAATACATTGTACTTTCCTTTCATATATAAAAATGAATTCAAGTATCTGTATATTAAAGTAATCGAAGAACGACGATTTAATAAGAGATCACCACACTGGGCTTCACAGTGTTTAAGACCTGTCTTCAAAATATCAAGTAGAATTTCACATCCCACCTCCCCTTCCTCCACTACCGACACCCCCACCTGGACACACACAGGCAAACAAAGCTATCCTTTGCTTTCAGGTACTGAAGTGCATCTGAAACCTTAATTCAAGTCTGCAGAGTTCTCACTGCTTGGAAAAGATAACCAGGGACGTGAGGCATGGGTGGATGCATTCGAGGAGGCAGCAACCTCCCTCTGGCTTTGTACGACCCACCCCGCAAACAAGCGGGTGACTAGATGAGCCACACGGAGAAGGCAGGGCCTCCTCTGTTTCGCACTTCCCACGCTGAGGCTACAGCACACCCGGCACCTTCAGGAACATGCGTCAGTCATTCTAAGGATTGGTGCTCACACAGGAGAGCTAAAAGTTATAACTAATAAAAATTAATGCAAAATTTCAAAAGAATCTCCAACAGAGACACAAACAAAAGGATCCATTTTAAAAGCAGCTACTTGCTGGGTTGCCTTTCATCAACTTTCCACTGCTCTTTCCAGTTTCCTTCATTTATACTTTCACAGTATAATAACGTTACTTAATTCTCATTAGATGACTGAGCCCTCCTACTCAAGGTATCCTTAACGACAATCTAAAAGTAAACTAGAAAAAAACAGAATTCTGCTGCCTTTGGTCATAAAATGAAAGAAGTACATCGGACTTATTTAAATCTCGCTCACTGCAAATGACTAAGAAGCAAACATCTTTATCCCTCAGGCACTTTCTGAAGTGTTTTCTTGGAAATTCTGAAAAACTTTTAAATGACCACAAAGAAAGTACTCTAAATAAAACGGCTTTTAAAAAATAAGAGACAGGAAATGTGTGAGAAAGCCCAAACTGCTGAAACAACTTCCAGGTCAGCATCTCCTAAATAAAGCCAGGTGCACGAGTCGGACCCTACCCGTGAGCACAGAGGGATTCCAGGCACTCTGCGCCTTGGCCCCAGGGTGTTTATTGGTGAAAGCCAAACACAAAGATAAACAAGAAACGGCATTTACCTGTTTTCCTTCCCGTGCTTTTTGCTCCTTTACTACTGTGGCTAACACATTGGCTGCCTGCTCTCCGCCCATCACTGAGACACGAGCATTTGGCCAGAGGTAGAGAAACCTCGGGCTGGAGGAAAGAAAGAACAAATTAATTCAATATACAGCATGGATTTTCAGAGGCTCATGTTTGCCCTTTAAATTAGTGGTTCTTGATTTAAGCTGCACATTACAATCATCTGGGGAGTTTTAAAAATATATAAACATCTGGAACCCACCCCAGACCAATCCCCAGAGTGAGGGCTAAGCACAGATGTAATTTTTAAGTTCTCCAGGTGATTCTGGGTATAAAAGGGTTCATAATATCCTTTTATTATCTGTGGTCACATCTTGTTTTCATTCCTGAGACTGGTTATAAGTGTCTTCTTTATTTTTTAGTTTGAGCAGGGGATTATCAAGTTTGTTAACTTCTCCAAACAGGCAAATGTTGAGCTTTACTGATTTTTCCATCTTACGTCTGCTCTTTATTATGTCCTTTCTATTTTTCTTGGATTTCATATGCTGTTCTTCCAACCTCCTGAGCTGCATGCTCAGCTTGGTGATTTTCAGTCTCACTTCTTTTCTAATATATACATTGAAGGCTATAAACCTTTCTGAAAGCAAGACTTTAGCTGCATCACGGAGTCTTTTTTTTTTTTTTTTGAGACAGAGTCTCACTCTTTTGCCTGGGGCGAGTGCCGTGGCATCAGCCTAGCTCACAGCAACCTCAAACTCCTGGGCTCAAGCGATCCTTCTGCCTCAGCCTCCCAAGTAGCTGAGACTACAGGCATGCGCCACCATGCCTAGCTAATTTTTTCTATATATTTTTAGTTGTCTGATTAATTTCTTTCTATTTTTTTAGTAGAGACGGGGTCTCGCTCTTGCTCAGGCTGGTCTCGAACTCCTGAGCTCAAACAATCCGCCCGCCTCGGCCTCCCAGAGTCGTAGGATTACAGGCGTGAGCCACCGCGCCCGGCCCATCACGTAGTCTTAATGTGTAGTATTTTCATTACCAGCCATTTCAAATATTTCCTGAATCCTAGTGTAGAGTTCTTCCAAATAGCACCTTTAGCATAAATTTAATTTAACCCCTTCAGATGATACAAATTATGGTATAACTGATCAAGATTTGTGAATGCCATTCTATACTGTAAATAAACTTGAAATAAACTATGTATAATTATACGTGAGGCATGTTTCTTTCTTTCAGAGAAAATCATGACAACCCACCTGAATGCTCTGCCACACATCCCATAGTTTCCAGCCCCATAGGATCCCCCAATGATGACGGTTATCTTCGGCACTTGGGCACAGGCCACAGCAGTCACCATCTTGGCACCATCCTTGGCAATTCCTTCAGCTTCATAGTCTCTACCAACCATAAATCCTAAGAGAAGAACAGAAACACAGCCAAGATATTAGAAGAACATCTTGCCTTAAACTAATTTTACCACAAGCCTCTTACCCTAACAAAATATTTATATGTGAAATATACCCCAAAGAAGTTTGCTTTAAAAGGTAAGATAAAATTTTCTCTGATCATTTTTAAACTTTCTTAAAACAGTTCATACAGATGCACACAGACATCTTCAAACAACATAAGAATGCAATCTACCTTTAAGAGACAATGTCAAAGCAGTAGCTTGATGCTGAAAGAACGTGACATGGCAAGCTAAGGACAAAGCACTGTGGCGAGTCGAACTGTGAGGGCTTCAGTATTCGCTGACCTGGTTTAAAAATATAGGCTGTACCTTCTGAAGTCATCCTTTAAAACTTTGATGAAATAAAGATGAATGTTTCATAGAGATGCTAAGAGTCTCTGCCAGTGACTCAACAATAAGGTTTAAAAAAATTTTGTTTCATTGTAGTTATAGGATTCTTCTACTTCTTCAAGCCCCCAGCTCTGCTGAAACTTCTCTGCAGCTTCACTGCACCTCCCAGGATGTGGGCTCCTTCCTCTTTACTTTATAAACACCAAATCAGGCTGCATTTGTGTCCCTCCCCAGTCTGGTCTCCAGCGAAGGGATTTCTTTCATCCGTGTACCGTACTCGCTTGCCTAACTGATTGTCACTATTCCAGCTTTGCAAATCTCCAGTATCTGGTCATCCAATTCAATTCAGCCACTTTCTACGGAGTGCCTGTACTTGCTGCAGCTACCTCAGGAATGACAGCACAGACCTTGCCTTCAGGGGCGCTGTCTGCTTCCCCAGCTCCCTTCTCAGCCCGGCCTTCAGAAACCTCAGAAACTCCTCAGTCGACCTCATCGTGACTCCCTGTAACATTCCCACCATCACTGTCTCAAACACTAGCTCTCTTCAGCTCTTACCTCCTACGCCCCCAAAACCCTCTATTCTCTGTAGAGGGTCCTGCCTCTGAAAAGAAGAGTGAGGCCATCCTACTTGGCTTTCTCAAATCCTTCTCCTTCCTACCTTAAAAAACTGCATAATCATGCTCCCTTTCTTCCTTTACTCTTATCTCTGTGGAAGAAACTGGAGTTACTCAGAGACTGTCCCTCAGCCTTCTTCCCTTCTCTCAGGGGTAATCTCTCATCTGTTCCCACAGCTTTACCGGCTCCATTCTCTAATGATGCCTATATTTTCATCTCTAGCTAAAATACCTCTTCCGTGCTCCAGATTTATTCAACTACCTACATTATCTCCAGATGGACATCTCACAGGTCCCTCTAATTCAATGTTGCATAACTAAATTCAACATCTGTTCCCTGTCCCCAATGCAGCAAAAATAAAACAAAAATGTAAGTATCTTCCAAGCACAATGTTTACCTTACTGGTGGTTCACAATCCAGGAATTACTATTAGAAACAAGGTTCCTAGACTAGTTAGGCTTCAGAACCCCTTTTATATGCCCTTTTACATGGTTTTTTAAAGCCCTGCTGACTATGAAGAGCCCAACTCTTCCTTCTCGTGGAGACATGACTGATCCTGACAACTACTGGCAGCCTCTCCTCCCTCTGAACCTGAGGTAACCACGTATGTCTTAGAAGACTGGGCGGGGGGCAGGGGCAGTACTGAGCAACATACAAAGGAGTGTATCAGAGAATCACAGAATTCTAGGAAGGTGATCTTAAAAATCATTTCATCCATCATGTTAAGATCAACTGTGGAACACGAAGTCCAGAAACACAACTCGCTTTGGTCATATCATTCTTTGGGGTGAAAACACAAAGCCCCAGACTTTGGTTCAGGATGTAGATGTACATTTTAAAAAGATGTTGCTTCAGGTAGAATTAATTGCACAATAAAAGATAAAGAAAAGGAAAGGCACAATAAAAGATAAAGAAAAGGAAAGACACAATAAAAGAAAAGAAAAGGATTTCAAGCACGTGCTTGAAATCCTTTAGGGGGAACAGAATCCAGGGGAAAAGATACCCCTCTTGGGCGGTGATCAGGCGGTGCTCCTGGAAGAGAGCAGTCTGCTGCTTTCTGGGTGTGTGGGTGTACGTGTGCAGGAATAAAGGGAGGCCATTTACGTGCTCGTGATGCACCCAACGCAGAAATCGCTTCATTTAGAAAATGTGGATAGTCTCCTCAGAACATTTAACAATCATGAAGAAAAGTGTTAACTCTTAAAGAGACTCTAGAAAAGATCATGTCCAATAGAACTTTCTACTATGAAGAGAGTGGTCTATATCTGTGCTGTCCAGTACGTGAGCCACACTTGACAGGGCAGCTGTAGAATAAGTGCAACCAAACCCATTAAGCTATTTTCTTACCAGTAATGTTTTGAAGGAACAGCAGAGGAATATTTCTTTGGCAGCATAACTGTATGAAGTGAGCACCCTATAAGCAAATAACATAAAAATTTTTTTGAAGGGAATGAACAACTCTATAATCATCATGCATCCCACAAAACACCAAAGCTTGGGTCAAAGACAAGAAAGAATACCCTCTGTTTAGCTAGTATGACCGTATATTAATAAAAACAATGATTGTACAGTGCTACCCCATTATCAATGGGACATGTAACTATGGGTTTGCACTGTACTGGTTTTGCACAATCACCTGTGCAAGCACTGGCACGTGGCTGTAAGTCACCTGCCGTGTCAGGGACGAAGTCAATCACTAACAACCCAAACAAGTGAAACTTAAGTAACAGAAAAGAAAGAGCTGATGTCAATGAGAATTGTTGTTGAACTTTGCTACACTTCTCTATTTCTCCACTTTAGAAAAGACATAATATAAACTGTCCTGGGATATCAAGGATGACATTTACATCCTGATGACCATCAAGATTATAGTAAAATATTTCTTTCTTACTAACACTCCCCACAAAAATGAGACTTTTAGATTAGATGAGTGCTAGAGACCATCTAACCTGGAGTTGAGGAAATTATCTAATGATTCAAAAATATAACTATTCCTTCTCTCTATCTTCTAAAGATTAGGTAAGAAAACTCTTATAAACCATTCTCTTTATGATTTATTCTATTTGTAGATCTCTTTACCTCTGTTGGAAATGCTGTGGCAAGTACAAAATTGCAAAGTAATTGCTCAACCTCAATATGGCTATGTTTACAAGAATGAGAAAATCACATAGACCTTTGGGGCTTAGTTCAACAAATGAAATGTCAGACTGAGCCCAACATAACTCCTCCTGGGTTTATTTGTGCCAAGCTGACAAACAAAACCAGGTGGAATTTGTTTGGCCTCAGTCTGACACTTCCTCTATTGAAATAAGTATATTATATACTCATTAAAAGTCATTATTCCGGAATACTTAATATTTTGGGAAACACTAAACACTATTAAATGAACACAAGCAAAACCTATCTATACATGGCAATATCAAGTGTGTGTGGGAGGGGGTGGGGTTTAAAGAAAAAACTAAGGGAGCTGCCTGCCAGGTCACCTCTGCAGACCTTGTGGAGACAAAAAAAAAAAAAAGAAAAAAACTAAGGAACCATAATAAAATGTTACTATAGGTTATTTCTGGAATGATTTTTATTTTCTTTATTTTTACTTTCTTGTTTCCTTTTATAATTGAATTGAGGGAACAATAATGAACAGCAGAATATAGAAACCGATTTTATTAATAAAACATTTCATCAACAACAAATTCTTCCTCAGGGTATCAAAGAGCTTAACTGCCTGTTAGCTGCATCAATAAGAGACTCTTTACCTTGTTAACTGAAGAGGAAAAACAAGACTAAACATTTTTTTTCTTAAGAAAACATTTTATCAAAGAAGTATATGAGGCCGGGCACGGTGGCTCACGCCTGTAATCCTAGCACTCTGGGAGGCCGAGGCGAGTGGATCGTTTGAGCTCAGGAGTTTGAGACCAGCCTGAGCAAGAGCGAGACCCCATCTCTACTAAAAATAGAAAGAAATTAGCTGGACAACTAAAAATATATAGAAAAAATTAGCTGGGCATGGTGGCGCATGCCTGTAGTCCCAGCTACTCGGGAGGCTGAAGCAGAAGGATCGCTTGAGCCCAGGAGTTTGAGGTTGCTGTGAGCTAGGCTGACGCGATGGCACTCTAGCTCAGGCAAAAGAGTAAGACTCTGTCTCAAAAAAAAAAAAAAAAAAAAAGAAGTATATGAGTTACATTTATCCAAGTTTAGGTAAATCTAAGACGATGTGTGAAATCAAATATTAAGCTAAAAGATATTCAAGAACTTTTTAAAGCTACACCTCCAGTAAAAAAGAACCACTATCTTTCCATTTCCAAAAAGTAAAAATACAATAAAGTTAAACTGATGATGGGATAGAAGAAAACAAGCAGATCATGTCTCAGAACCCCCTAACTAAGATCTCTGCATCCCTCCAGTGCGTGGAGCATTAGAGAAGAAACACTTTCAGGACAAGTATTCCTTATCTTCTCAGAATATTTACATGTCCTCTATAGCAATTATAATTCAACCATCTTACAAGAATTTTCCTAAAACGAGGACATTTGATTTTTTTTAATAGTGCTCCAGAAAGTTCATCACATCATGTTAATGTAAATCACCATAAAACTGTTTCAAATGCTAGCACACGTGCACACAGTGCTCTGTTTACTAAGGCATCTGGGTAAACATTTTCAAGCTTTCATTAAATTTTAATTCATTATTTGATCTTCGAAGTTAATTATGTTATATTTGGAAAGAAAGTCTTAAAACTTTTTTATTGTTTACAATTTCTCAAAATATTTTTAACAGTACTTGCCTTTTTTGCAGATTCAGAAAAGAGAACTCCATTGTTTCCAATGATACCTACTGGGTATCCAAATATTCGAGCAAATCCTCAAAAGAAAATTCATAGAAGATTTATGGTTTGGGGAGGACATTTAATTCACAATAAAAAAGCATATTTATACATTCTTTAATTTCAGATCGAAACTTAAAACATAAAGAGATTTTTTTCTATAGCATAAAACAGCTTACATCACAATTTTTTTTATTCCTAAGGTACTAGAGTCTGGTTTTTTTGCTTTCTGAAAGGGTCATGTTACATGTACAGTTATCCATTTGTCTTTGGTTGGTCTGGTTAAAGGATTGGCTTGGTGTGTTATCCATTTATTCATTTAATATATCTGCGTGCCTAGTATATACCAGACAGTAGGGATAGTAGAAAAAATATATCATTTTTTTAATATCAAAAAAGTTGAAGAAAAATTAACAGATAAGAGAAAGCGCCAACATACTGATAAGCCAGAATACTGAATTAAAGATTTGTTTTTGTTCTTTACTGTGTCCTTGTCTTGATTTATTACCTTTTTAAAATTGCCATGTTTATTTAGTGTGATAAAATGAAATAACTGATTTGATGGTCATCTAGATTTCTCTTTGTCTTTCGCGCCTAAAATCCTAGCCAAAAGCCCATGCTGCACATCCTAAATGGCACTGCCAATTACAAAAGCAATTCAGAGGGGCAAGCCTCCAGAATGGTCTAGCAACCCACTCTTAGTCCTGCCTCGTCCACAAAGACATGGGACTCTCCACATCACTTACTAGTAAGATTCTTCCCCTGCACATGTATGACCCTGTCACCCTCTAGACATTCAAGCCATACTGAGCCCTGCTTGGGTATCACCAGGCACAGACAGGATGTGCAGAGGAGGGCATATGCCCCAACTCTACCAGGGACACCCACAGAGGGAAGATCTTCACCAGCTGCCTGATCCCAAACCTCAGTTCCAAACAGGAAAGCAAAATAAAATTCAAGAAACTACTTAGAGACTGTATAGGGCAAGTGCTGAGGGAGGAGGAAACCCTTAAGAACTCGAGCCTCAGAAAAGTCTATTCTTCTCCCCTCTCACCTTCTCACCCTATATGCCTCCCACCCTCTCATTCCTTCCCTGCCCCTCTTACTCACACCCCCACACCTCCACCCTCTCATTCCTCTCTTCTCCTTCTCACTCCTCCTCCTTTCCTGAACCTTATTTGAATTCCTGTACAGTCAAGAAGAGATGGAGGAAACTAGATGTGTTCCTGGTATTCTAGGGGACAATAGTGCCACAAGTCTTTTGGCAAGTACCGGGCAAATCCATAAACGCAGAAGACAAGGACATTCATCTTTAGCGCAGAAACAGTTTTGACTTGTTTTAAACTACTATACAATGAAGGTTACATCCTGAACTATTTGGTGATAAATCCTTTCTATATATCAAACGAAAGCTCTTAATCACTTAAACACCTAATGCGAAAACATGAATTCCACTCCCGGTGTGAACCCTTCTCTTGCTCACAAATCAAACTAGGAGAAAGTCCTATGACTTATTCTTAAGCCTCAATGCATATGTGCAATTTGGATTTTTATGGCTAGTTTTTTTCCTGCTCTGTTATCTTCAGATTAACTACTATATTTTCAAGCTTTTTATGACCAAGTAAAATTCATAAAATTTGTTTTGCCATTTGCCCAAGATAGATTATTATGTGTCTAGCATCTATTAATATTTAAAATACATTTCTTCGAAGGCCTACAGACTTAACAAAACTTTAGACAAAAGAATTAACTTCTACAAACATCCTTATTTTGTTTTTCCAGACATGGTATAATATCCTGAATTCTCAATCTAGTATTTGCATGAATCAGCTTAGGACCTACACAAAGGCTGTGAGAAGGTTTAACTCACTCTACATCCTTCTGGAAAGCTAAACATCATATAAAACTTCCTAGTTCAACTGGACACTAAAGAAGGAAGAAGACAGTGCTGAAATTTTCAAAATAATTATAGTTACCCAGAGAAACAGAAAGAACTACAAATATTTTCTACTGATTTTAGCATAAGAACCTTTTTATACAGCTAATACCATGAAGTCACAGATAAGGGCCTACACCATGGCAGCTAGCCATCATCATTTTAAACTCTGGATCTATGAAGCCATTCAGCTACAAATGATCTTTATAAACCAGCTCCTTTTAAAAACTGATTCACACGTTTGTAGTGCTCTCAATAACAAAGCTCATGCCAAGCATATCAAAGCCTTGAGACCAGAGATCGCTTATTTTCAAAGCAGCAGAAAATGTTCATATTTTCAGTTCTTCACCTTTTTACCTGTAACTAATGTGTCTCCATATAAGGCTTTGAATTCATTGAATCTGCTTCCATCCACGATTCTAGCAATGACCTAAGAGGAAAAAAACAATGTTGCCAAGAAATTATATCACAAAAAAATTTTTATATTGAAGTTATTAAAAAGGAAAACAATTCACAGTGAAGTTGTCACTTTCACAAAATTTCATCCCACACGGAAAATCTTTTTTTTTTTTCTTTCATTGTCCTTCTCACAGAAAATCCTTCTCACAGAAAATCTTTCTCACTAGAATTTCACTTGACATGCATAGTTAATTCCCAGAAGTCATTCTGGGCTCTGATGTTGTACTTCACTATAAAAGCAACAGCATCATTTTACACACAAGAGAAGCATAAGAGACTCCAAGGGCTGGTTGCTAGACTTAGAGCTTTAGAGACCATTCTAACGTATCAGTGGAGGTGCAGGGATTTAATCAGAAAGCCGGGTATAGATAGGGCTTAGAGTCAGAAGACATATGCTCCAACCTAAGGCATCATATTTGATTTGCGTGTCCTGAAGTAAATCATTTAACCCCCCTGAGTCTCAGTTTTCATTTCTAGAATAATGAAACAAAGCTGTGAAGATATGAGATACTAGCAGCAAAGGATCCTAAGAAAATAATGCTGAGATGAAGAACCAGTTTTGACTCCCAGCTCTACCACTGAGAAACTAGAGTCTTAGGCTGGTTATCAAAAATCCTCTAAGCCTCAGTTTCCTCATCTGTTAAAAAACAAACAAAAAAAAAACTTAAAAAATGCTAACTAAAGCATACTACCTGGTTCTCATTAAAAGGTAGCTACTGTAATTATTATTAAATCCTTCATGGAGATTCATTGATTCTGAATCGGGTATACTTGAAGGATCATCCACATATACATTGTTAATCTAAAAGGAGTAGAAATTACTGAATAGTTTATCCTTGGGGCTTATCATTATATACCAGGACTATTTCAAGGAATTCTAAACATGAAGAATTTTCCAAACATCAGAAGCTATTTTACATGACACATATTTTATTTTTCTACATACTTCACACTTTCCTTTTCTGTTTACATCAACCAAAGCCTTCTTTTGTAAGATGCAAAGCCTGAAAAATGAGTGAATGCATCCTAACATCTTTTTCTCCATAAAGTAAAAGCTTACTTTGAATTACATAAAGTAAAAGCTTACTTTGAATTATTTTTTAGTAATTTTCCTAAAAGATCCAATAATATAAAATGAATATAACAGTTATTTGTTTTAGGTACTATGTACCTCTAAAACTGTACCTTTTAACAAGCAATCAACACATAACTATCATTCTTCCATGGAAAAATAAAGCCATTCAGAGGGCACAGCAATCTAGAGCCATTTAGCATAAAACTCACTTGTATTTGCTTTATAATAAACCCCACCTAGCCACATAAAATATATTAACTTATCTTCACAAAAAATCCAAACCTCAGGAAGCAGATAATATGGTACTATTCCTATTTCAAGAAGCAGAAACCAATGCTCAGAGGTTAAATGCCAGTACCACTGACTGAGAGAGTAAGAACTAGAGCCCAGGTTTTCCAACTCAGATTCCAGTATCATCCTACAGCTCCACACACTGTTAGGATTTCTACATAAGGCTTCTCTGCGATTGTAGAAATTTTAATAAATTATATTCACAACAGTGAGCATGAATCAGCAAAAGGTAGAAGTATGGGTTACTATTTAAGAAGGCAAGAGTCTACCTTTTTAAAAAGATTTCCATTAAAATGAAATGGAAACAAATGAAGGCATGCATTTGCATCTATTTTGTTCACTTCTGTATTCCTGCCACCTGAAACAATACCTGCATAGAACATGTACTCAATAAACAGTGTTGAATAAATTAAAAAGTGGTTATGCTAAAAAGAAGGAACTTTCAGCCATCTAGAAAATGTGGCAATCCGGAACAACTCATTTTTCAAGCACATCAAAGTGTAATAAGCACCAATTTTTTCTGAGACTGTACTTAAAAGTCAAACTAAAAACTTAATTCACAAATTTATAGTTAACTAAGTCACCTTGCTAAAGTACTTAGTTGAAGCTCTATAAAATCCAGGATTTATGACCTTCTAGTAAATAACAGGATATTGCCTAAATACCTAATTACACATATTCATACAATGGAATATTACATTCATCAATTCATTTTAAAAATATTTATTGAGTGCCTACCATGCTGCCAAGCACTGTTATAGTAATTAAGACTTAGCCATGAAAAATGTTTCATGAAGAACTTTTAAAGACATGGGGAAATGTTTATAATTTAAACTGGAAAAAGCTAAATTTTAAACAAAGTTGTACAACTATACATACATACACACACACACACACACAAACAATCTCAACCACATAAAAAATGCATATATACACATTAAACCAAAACATCAAAATATTAGTTGCTTTCTCTCTGGATGGTGGAACTTACAAGTAATTTTTGTTCTTTTCTGTATTTTCTACATTTTCACAAATAATACATAATAGTTTTATAGTCAAGGGGGAAAAGTAACTTAAAATATTAAAACTTCTAACACAGAACCTGATATTAAGATAATTTCCTAATTTAAAAACTATTCTGCCAGCTATGGATACTGAACAAAATAAAAGACTACATGCTCCACGCAAACACTAAAAACTGTCAATCTAGATTACAGAAGTCTGTGTCGGCAATATGTAACCATAGCAACATTTTCAACTGTAATTAGGTCTAATCTTTGCTAATGTCATAGTGATCTAAAAGTATACGTTTTTTCTTTCAACAACTTACTGCCAATTCATCCATTTCCTGAAATAAGAACAAGGAAAAGAACTAGTTGAAAACTGTGAAGCTGTCTTACATCACTACTAATGTCCACAGGACAATGGAGTTCTATTTATGAATAAATCACCATTTGTCACTGTGCAATGAAAATTTTCCAACCATTAAGAAGTTTCCCCCTTTGATCCTTCTGTTGTTCGTAAGTGTGATGACTGCATTTTCACACCCACCTGGGAGATGTGCCTCCCTCAAACATTGTTACAACGTCAGCACACTGCCCCCTGATAAGAAAAAAAAAAAGTTTCCCCCTCTCTTTTGGTGTTTACTGTGTACCAATGATACCTACGCTGTGGAAAGGTATCTTTCCCATGTGTCACTCCTTACTGAGATCCACATCAGTCCCTAGGCATGAACACACCTTAACAAATTTTAGCTTTGAAAACAGATACACATACAAAGAGACTGGCAGCCAGTTTACAACTCATGGTTCCACTTTTACATACCTCTCGAACATCAAAGGTCCTCTTGAGGTTAGCACCAACTATTCCATACAACTCGTCAGCAGGAAATAAAGGATCTTCAGGAGGTTCAATGGTAACCTGCAAAAATACAGAACAATTTAAAGGCATGATTTAAAGGTGAAGGAGCCAAATGCTTTTCAGGAAAATAAAAGATATAAGAACATATCATACTCACATCCAATTTCTTCTGATAATTTAGATTCTTCACGATCTTCCTAGTTAAGTGAAGCGCATGACGATCGTCCAAAGCACAGTGGTCAGTTACTCCAGACTTTCTACAGAGTAAAGCACACTACAACAATCAGAACAGGGAAAGGAAAGTAAGTAAGTATCTTACATCCAAGTCTCTTCTCTCAATCAAGGATGACAGCACTTTTACTTCTAAAACACTTTAATAAATGTCATCTTATTTTGTCCTTATGACAGCCCTGGCAAAACACCATTATCCTTGTTTTTACGAACAGGAAAAACTGAGGTGCACATAAGTTAAGTACCTTGCCCTAGGACCACAAGAATTCACGCTATTTTCCAAGCTTTACCTTCTGCTAGACTGCGGAGCTTCTATTAGGTGCCCATCCCCTGCACCTCCAACAGAATGACGTATGATGAAGTCCAACCACAGATGGCACACTTTCGTGATATAGCTGGCAAGAGCACAAAGCATTTGTACCTAACTGAGCTACTAATGAAGATGCCAACTATGCTCTCTCATTTCTGAGATACAGCTGAGCCGCCTCCGTACATGGCTACATCCAAGAGTAGGGCATCATAGGTAACAAACGAAAAGGTTTAAAGATACTGACCCTCGGATTATGGGTAAAAATGGGAATTGATACAATGGTTCTGTGGCAAGGGACATGGAACTTCCCGTTCAATTTCAAGTACAATGAATGAAGCATGGGCTTGTTCTGTCCCTGTTAGATAGCTTGTTATTTCAGATGCAGATACACTACGGCTGTCTAATAAAGCATTAAAATAAATTATAAAGTCAGGCATATACCTGAAAAAGAAATAGAAACTTGGTTCATTTTATGAGAGGACTAAGATGCTGCAATCTAAATTTTGATGTCTTGTCTAGAGAAAACACCAAACCCTTGGGACACATTTCCTAGAGCGGGGCTCTCAGTGACTTCATGCCACTTTCCACCTCTGGATTGGGTGTTCCTAAATAAGAGCAGAGACCGTGTTTACTCCTCTGTGTAACCCTCTGATGCCTCACAAATGGTAGACTCTTCAGTTTCTTTAATTTAATATAATACAACATTTTACAACGAACCATGTCTTTTGAATGCTTCACACATAATTCCAGCTATAATTGCTGACTTCTGACTACATTGTAATTCAGTAGATAAATATTAACAGAAGCAGAAAGAATGGCTTCTAACTCAGTAAATATTTACAATAAAATGTTTGCTTATAAAAACTGCCTAGCATTTACCAAAACAGCAGGAAAGGGAAACTTTGATGAGATCTTATATATATATAAGTCTTTGTGTCAAATTAACTCTTAAGGATGACTAATCAGAGAGATATAAATACGTATTTATGACAGAGAGAAACCAAAGCAATTTGTGCCTAGTAAGTTTTATGGCACTGTTCAAAAAAAGAGCCATCACCACCTAATCATTTTCCCATGATTTTAAACAGGTTACGATGAATAATAACAACAGTAACAGGGTACATAGTATGCCCCAGACACTGTGCTCTCAGATAGGTACTGTTCATATCTTCATTTTATACACAAGGAAATGAGACTCAGGGAGATGAAGTAGTTTGTCTAAGTGACGAGGATAGCAAGAGAGGCAAATAAAAGACAAAATCTAGAACCTATACCCCTAACTTGATATACTGCCTACAGCTTTACTTTTTTTAAATAGTCAAAATTGTTTGAAAATTCATGCTTCCCAAGTACTCTCTTCATCTCCTTCCACTGGTTAAGCATCTAAAAACAACAGAAGTCCACTTCATCCTGTGCTCCTAACTCACCTTTTTGTGCCTGTGGCCTCGTTCTCTCCAGGTGGAAACATCCACTCCAGGCAGGCAAATCCCTTTACTGTCTCCCTGTAACAGTCACTGTGGCCAGATAGGCAGTGACGGAGCATCTATGCTCACACTGCTGTGCTCACCTACAAACTAGTGTTCTGTTCCAGCTCTGTTCCAGCACTCCACCGCTCCCCCAACCCCCCAGGGAGGAGAATCTTCTA
Source organism: Indri indri (assembly GCA_004363605.1). NCBI lineage: Eukaryota > Metazoa > Chordata > Mammalia > Primates > Indriidae > Indri > Indri indri. The sequence continues at coordinate 26,796 of RJWJ010004915.1, forward strand.
ATTACTTCCGCTCCACTAATTCCCTTACTCATTCTTCCTCTAGCCTTGAGTTGTAAAACTGGAAGCATGCTAACATATTTATTTTGTCATCCTTTTTAGTTCATTCATTTATTTCTCTTACCTGACTAATTAAATTATAAATCCTTGAGGGCAGGGACTAGGCCTGAATTTTTCTATATTTCTCATATCACTTAGTACAATCAATCTATCCACAGTAAGTGTACGAGGAGAAAGGAATGAATGAAAAGCAGAGGCAAAGGTCCCTTAACCAGCTACTCCAAAGGCCTGGCAGGGTTCTCTGATGGGAAAGTAGAATTGCTACCTACTATGCTTCTCCCACCTCCTGGACTCTTCCCATGGCCACCTGTCTCGCAGGTTTCTGGTGTGGCAGATTAAAGGGAGGTTTGCTACACCAGCCAGGCCACTGAGCTTGGCGATTAGGTCTACTTGCCATTTTTGTCTGGGTTCCTTAGGGCACGGTCCTGGGCCCTCTTCTCTACCTATGTCCACACCAAGGTGAGCTCGTCTAGTCCCACAGTTTTAAATTCCACCTCTATGCTGATGACTCCCAAATAAAGACCTCCAGCCCTCGTCTGGACTCCAGACTCAGCCAACTGCCTACTCAGAATCTCTACTTGTGTGTCTCACAGCATCTCTAATTTATCAGGTCAGAGATGAATGCCTGACCCTCCTGCCCCCTCCCCAAATCTGCTCCTCCTCAGTCACCCCAATTCCAGGAAATGAAATGATTTCATATCATCTTGTCACCTCACTTTCCTCTACCCCACATATGAATTCCACCTCTAAAACTGAGCTCGATCTCTTCACTCACCTCTACCCTCACTCCCGCCACGACCACGCAAGCCTCCAGCGTCCCTCGCCTATCCTATTGATACAGCCACCCTCTGCCCTCTGCTTGGACTCCTGCCAACTCTCCAGCATTCTCCATTTAGCAGCCGGACGTATTTTTTTTAAAAACATATTTGATAATAGCACATCTCTGCTTAAAACTCTTCAATGGTTTCCCAACTGCCCTTGAAAAAAAAAAAAAAGAAAGAGTCTAAAACCTTTATTGAGCAATTATGATGATAAACAAGCAATAATAATAATGGCAGCTAACATTTATAGGAACTTATTTAAAGCAGGTGTTGTGTTAAGCAATACACATGTATTGTATCTCATTTACTCCTCACAATACAAGTAGATGGTCTTCTTAGCCCTGAAGCCTAACCTGAAATGCTGAGACCAGTGACATGATGAAGCCAGCTCACGCCTGACTCACAAGAGCCAACTGCATGTGTCTCTGCCTGATTCTGCACAAAGTGGCATCACATTGGTAACTTAAAATCAGCCATGGTAGGATAATTTATGCCACAGAAATTGACAAATGCCACAAATCAGGGCTTTTCTTTCTCCCCTAGAGAACCAGTTGTTAGACATTTGCCCACACACCACTGGGTTCGAGTCACCTTCTGTATGCTCTCCCTGGTCTCCTCCTTTCTAAGCCTTATCACATATCAGCCATGTTTACATAATTTTGTGGCAATTATTTGCTACTGCCCACCTCCCTGACTAGAATGTAAGTTCTCTGAAGTCAAAGACAGCATCTATCTTATTATCTTAAGCACCTAGAACAGTGCCTGGTACATAACAGGTGCTCAATGAATGTTGGTTAAATAAATAAGAAACCTGTCTCTCCAGTCCTTCTCAGCTTTAATGAAAAAGATGATGCTCTAGCTTCGACATGCAACTTTACAGTTCAAAGAACTGAATGTTAAAACAGCAGACTAAGAATAAATAAGCTGTGGTTTGGTCTGGCAAGTTTAGCTCAGGGAAAAAAATGTAAAACTTCTTTTAAACAAAATGACACTCAATCCTGGAAAGAAACAACTATTTCTGTTTCACCTGCAATGAAGATCAGCACCTCCAAGATCCTCAGCAGACACCTCTTCTCCAGTTGCGGCTTTAACCTACAACAAGGATAAAAATCAACAGTGAGACTGGTCCATCAGATATAAAACTGCTTTCCTAACACACACATCTCCTAACTTGACTATACCTACACCCTCTTCCATAGAGCTCGAGAACATTGTATTTTCTCATTCTACCCACCTAGAAAACCTAAAGAATATTATCTCTATTCCACAACTGAAAAATCTGAACCCAAAGTCACTAAGGACTTGCCTACAGCCCCAGAGCAAGCAAGAGAGCTTGACTTCAGCCCAGGCATTTCTGACCCGAAAGCCCATCCTCTTTCCTGACGTCATGCTGCCTCCTGGACAAGGCTTTGTGTCTATGCGTGTGCTCTTCCCACTGCCTGGAATCCCTTCTCCTTCTCACCTACCTGGTGAATTCCCACTTACCCTTCTAGTCCCACCTCATGTCACCTGCTCTGTGCAGATTTCCTGACTCACTTGGACCTTCTTGTCATTAATGACACCCCACGGTACTAGAAGAGTAATACTTGCACATCTGTGGTCCAAGAGCATTCTGCTTACACCTCCAATATGGCACTTGCCAGACCATATTTCAGTAATGTGTATGTGTCTCTGTTGTCTTCTCTATGCTGTGAATTCCTGATGGCAGAAACTGTGATTTATCTTTGCATACTCAATAACTATGCTGAAAAATTCCAGCTACTGTTACAAACTCTGTGTAATACCCTTAAAGTAGGAAAAAATCTCCAAGATTATCTAAATCCAAGATCCAGGAGAACATGACCAAAGAGAAAGAAACCTCAAGTAATAAATTAACAATGACTTAATCACAGCCTGAGAAATTCTACCAGGAAAAAGAAAGAAAAACCATTTAATGCTAAATGACAATCTATTCCTTAGAAATTGCTTATTGATTCCTACTTCTTTTTTTTTTTTTTTTTGAGACAGAGTCTCACTCTTTTGCCTGGGGCGAGTGCCAAGGCGTCAGCCTAGCTCACAGCAACCTCAAACTCCTGGGCTCAAGCAATCCTACTGTCTCAGCCTCCCGAGTAGCTGGGACTACAGGCATGCGCCACCATGCCCGGCTAATTTTTTCTCTCTATATATTTTTAGCTGTCCAATGAATTTCTTTCTATTTTTGGTAGAGACGGGGTCTCGCTCTTGCTCAGACTGGTCTCGAACTCCTGAGCTCAGAACGATCCGCCCGCCTCGGCCTCCCAGAGTGCTAGGATTACAGGCGTGAGCCACCGCGCCCGGCCCCGATTCCTACTTCTTTAGGTTGGTTAATTTGTTTCTTTTTCTTCAAACAGGAAAAGCTTTTATTAGAATAATGAACATTAATCTAAAATAGCATAGAAAAGACTTATTACTTACTACATCAAAAGGTCTGTCTTAAATAAAATATCTTTCCACAGGGAGAGGCAATTAAAATTTTCACCTCCAATTATTCCACCCCCAGAGCTAAATTCTTAGTTCTCTTCTTTCCAAAAACTTCAGTGTAAAATAGCATTCAGTCGAGACAATAACTAATTATAAGAGGTGTCTGGATATTTAAAGTTGTAAAAAGGGAATAAACAACAGATACACTACATTTATTTCAGGGATCTGACTAATATCAACTGAAAAAATAAGGATTTGTCATCGGTTAATATTTACTGAACACCCACAGCATGTCTGATACTGTGGAAGCACAGAGATGATAAAAGTCAAGAAGAAAATTAAAACAGCTCATCCTACTAAACAAGTTCAGAAGACAAACAAAAGAAAAAAAGAACAAAAAGCTCCTTCAAAAACTTGTCTTATAATCCATTTTTTTCAACCACTCTAAGCTACTAAAAACTATAGCAACTAAAGCCTGCACTATGTGTGAAACCTCCAAGGCCTTGTCTCAACTTTCAGTAAAACAAGAGTCAGAATTTAGAATTCTCAAGCGGAAGAGGCTGCTGCTGCTTTTCTCTCTTCCTGAACATGGCGTTTGTAAAAGGTAGACGTCGAATGAGGGTCAGTTCTCTAGCGGAACTTCAGGCTTCTCTGGCTGCTGAGTTGCTTCTTTGTAACGTACAAGTTAAATGCGAATCCGCTGAATGGACACTGTAACTACTGACACTTAGACAAAATCTTCTGTCTAAAACACTTCACATTATTCCAGTATTATGATCTGCCTATATTCCCAAAAAGATGTTTTCAAATTTTAGTCATATCTTTACTCATTTTCTGGTAAAAAATAGATGAGAACTGCTCACGAAAGTTTGTACCCTTTACTATACAAATGTACATTTTGAATGCATATTCCTCTCATTAATCAGTGACAACTATTACACACAGCAAGAGAAATGTTAAATAATAATAATACTGCAGGCTTTTTGAATAATGCCTTGAGACTTTTACCACGCTGGAAATGGTAGCTCTTCAAGCTTACCTGACCCTCAATAAAAGCTATGAAAAGTTAACACGGTCTTTCGGGAAATACATCAAAGCATAAGCACTATTTAACATACTCTTTTTAGTAAATTTGTATTAGTATTCCAAAACCAAAGATGATTCTTGGACAAACTTTTGAACCAATACACTTTTTGAAACAGAATTCACATATCATTAAATTCACCACTTTAAAACATACAATTCAGTGGCTTTCGGTATATTTGTGAAATTATACAACCATCACCACTACCTAATTCCCGAGCGTTTAGTCACTTCCAGAAGAAACCCTGTACTCATCAGCAGTCCCTCCCCCTTCCCTCCTCCTCCCAGTCCCTGGCAGCCACTAATCTCCTTTCCGTCTCTCTGAGTCTGCCTATTCTAAATACTTCACAGAAGTGGAATCACAAAATATTTGTCCTTTTGTGCCTGGCATAGTGCTTTACAGGTTCATCCACATTGTAGCACATGTCAGAACGTCATTCTTTTTTATGGCTGAATAAGAGTCTACTGTATGTACAGTTTTCTAATTTCCCTTTCTTCTTTTCACCTATTTGATATTCTTAGATTTCACTTATATAATGAGCACTTGTGTTGGAAGGTGTGGTAAAGTGCTTATGTCTTTATTCCTTTGAAGTCTAGGTGGTGCCGTGACATAAGCCTGGCAGGTTGACGAACATACTACTGAAATCACTGGAATGGAGCCAATCAAACAGGAGGTGAGCAAGAGCTGGGGTGACACAATCCAGCATCTCAGGCAGGTGACCAGTGAAGCTGCACTGGGCCCCACTCTTCTTCCATGCTTGACGTTTAATGCTCTGTGGTCACCCTCTTGAAATTCTTAAGCTTTGAGTTTGTGCAAATGACATTTGAGAGGGGACAACAGAGAGCGTGCGTTGGGGGGCTTGGAGCCTCAACTCTTGCCTGGTCTGCCTCCTACCACCTCCCTGGGGTGGGTTCTTTGCTCCCTGATTGCCTACAAACTGGCGCCTGGGCTCTGGCCCTCCCATTTCTCCTGTTCCCAATCCCTGCCTTGCAGCAGTTGCTGCATCTGCCCCCAGTGGCATGGAGTGGGTGCAGGGAGGACCACAGTCTCAGGCTGGCAGTGCTGAGCTATATTTTCCATCAGGGGCCTCAGAGGAAGGTGGGGGCTAGAAGCTAGCCTCTTGCCCACTCTTGATCAGGCACCCGGCACATCCTGGCATGAAGGCTGCACACCTGTGGGGGTCATGTGTCCCCCAGGTTGGGATGGCAGGCCCATTGAAGGAGAAATGCCTGGGAGGGGGAGTATTCCATGCCTGAGGGAGCATGACATTATAAAGTAAATAAAAAATCTAAGCTGGGCACAGTGGCACATGCCTGTAGTCCCAGCTACTCAGGAGGCTGAAGTGGGAGGATCCCTTGAGCGCAGGAGTTTGAGGCCAGCCTGGGCAATACGGCAAGACCCTGTCTCTTTAAAAAAAAAAAAAAAAAATCCAATGACCATGATAGGTAAAGGGACCACAGCAGAAAGGAAGATGTATTATATGCTTAGTACCCTTAACAAGATTTTGAACAAGGGGTCCCATGTTTTCATTTTTCACTGAGGTCTACAAAATACATAGCTGACTCTACCAGTCATTCATAAAGGTTGCTAGTATTAGAAATTTAGAGTACTTCTCATAGGTATTCTATCTAATTTGCTCTTATTTTTTATTTTTGAAAACCTAACCTTTTTAAATAGGCCATGCATTCAAAATGCTCAAAAAGTCAAAGGTCTTTCTCCTACCCCGTTTCCTGTCCTTAACGTTTAAATGATATTTACTGTATCTTTTCCAGGATTTCTTTATGTCTGTACAAGCTCACAAATGTATATTTCCCTCCATATTATACAAAAGTTAACATACTATAAGCACCTTGTTATTTTCACTTAACAATTTATCAACTTGTTATTGGCCTTAACTCAAACAATAATACAGCTGAGGTAGAAGAAAACATAAGTAAAAGTTTATTTCTTCAGCCATGATCGGTCAGTGTGGGAAAGGTAGTGCTTTCAACGAATGGTGCTGGGACAACTTCACACCCTCTTGTGAAGTCTTCCTTGCACCATACCCAAAAACGAACTCAAAACGGATCACTAACCTAAATGTAAGAGCTAAAATTATACAACTCTTGGATGACAACCTAAAGGAGTAAATCTTCATGACCTTAGATTAGGCAAAGCCTTCTTGGATATGACATCAAAAACATAAGAAACAAAAGAAAAAATACATAAACTGGACATCGTAAAAGTTTTTTAAAACTTGTGCTTCAAAGGAAGACATCATCAAGAAAGTGAAAAGACAACCCATAGAATGAGAGAAAATATTTGCAAATCATCTATCTGGTAAAGGACTTGTATTCAAAGCATATGAAGAATTCTTACAACTAAATAAAAAGACAAATAACCCAACTGAAAAATCAGCAAAGGATCTGAACATCAGACATTTCTCCAAAGAAGACATACAAATGGCCAATAAGCACATGAAAAGACACTCACCATCACTAGTCGCCAAGGAAATGCAAATCAAAACCACAATGCTTTGGTTCAAGTTGGTGCTTGGGGAAAAGAAAACCACGCCACAGGCTGGGCGCGGTAGCTCATACCTGTAATCCTAGCACTCCGGGAGGCCGAGGCGGGTGGATCACTCAAGATCAGGAGTTCGAGACCAGCCTGAGCAAGAGCGAGACCCCCGTCTCTACTAAAAATACAAAGAAATTATCTGGACAACTAAAAATATATATACAGAAAAAAATTAGCTGGGCATGGTGGCACATGCCTGCAGTCCCAGATACTCGGGAGGCTGAGGCAGTAGGATCACTTGAGCCCAGGAGTTAGAGGTTGCTGTGAGCTAGGCTGAAGTCACGGCACTCTAGCCCAGGCAACAGAGTGAGACTCTGTCTAAAAAAAAAAAAGAAAACCATGCCACAATGAGGTACTACCTCATACCCACTAGGATGGCTACAATCAGACAGACGCACAATAAACAGTGTTGGCAAAGATGTAGAGAAATCAGAACATTCACACACTGCTGGTGGGAATGTAAAATGTGCTTTGGATAGCTTGGCAGTTTTTCAAAATGATAAACATGGTTACCATATGACCTAGCAATTCTACTAGTAGATATACCCAATAGAAATAAAAGCATGTCCATGCAAAACTTGTACATGAATGTTCACAGCACCATTATTCTTAATATC
>RJWJ010004915.1:34469-72107 GCA_004363605.1 Indri indri
GAGTGGAAACAAACCAAATATCCATTGACGGATGAATAAACAAAATGTGGTATACATGGAATGGATGTGGCATACCATGAAATATACCGTGGAGTATTATTCAGCCTTAAAAAGGAAGGACATTCTGACACATGCTACAACATGGATGAACCCTGAGGACATTATGCTAAGTGAAATAAGTCACTCACAAAAGGACAGACATTTTATGATTCTACTTACATGTGAGGTATCTAGAGCAGTCAAATTCATAGAGACAGAAAGAACAATGGTGGTTGCCAGGGGCAGGGGAAGTGGCAGGAATAGGAGTCAGTGTTTAGTGAGTTTCAGCTGGGGGAGATGAAAAAGTTCTGGAGATGGATGGCAGTGATGGTTGCATAATATGAATATACTTAATGTCACAGAACTGTAAAAACAGTTAAAAAGGTAAATTTTATGTTATGTATATTTTATCACAATATTTTTAAAAACATCAAAAAACAGTTACAACAGTATATTTTATGTTATGTTTACTTAACTTCAATAAATCAATCAACCAATTGAGATTATGTTCTTACCAAGGGGGGTCCTCCCAAGAAGATGGTACCCTGCTTGCGCACAATGATGTTTTCATCAGCCATCGCAGGCAGATAAGCACCTCCTGCTGTACAAAAGCCCATGACCACTGCTATCTGAAATCCAAGCATATGACAAATACATGAGATGCAGCTTAAGCAGTGAATTGTATAGTGTTTGGTTTACAATCCCACAAACGTTACAGTGACCAGGGGATATTACTAGCTGGTCCCTGAACATCACTTTAAAATGGAGTCCTATAAACATTTGAAATATGTTTCCAGACTTCTTATATCAAAACATTCTGAAGACTTATGTCACACTTTTACAAAACTTATAGACAATCTCCCTATCTAGAGAGAAGACTGGCTGGATAGACTACTGGCCTGAGCAACTAATGCAGAGAAGAAACTCAAAATACTCCCAGAACTTTGCAAAAGTGTATTAAAAGGATAACTTTTAAGTCTAATAATAATAAGTTCCCTAAATATTTGCCACTTGCCTCATAGAAATACTTTAATAATTCTCAAATGAGTGTTATTACCCTGGACATGATACTATCTAAAAATAAAACTAATGTTAACATTGCAGTTAAAAATGTTGCTCAGGCCGGCGCGGTGGCTCATGCCTCTGATCCTAGCACACTGGGAGGATGAAGTGAGAGGATTGCTTGAGCTCAGGAGTTCGAGACCAGCCTGAACAAGAGCAAGACCCAGTCGCTACAAAAAATAGAAAAATTAGCTGGCTGTAATGGTGCACACCTGTAGTCCCAGCTACTCAGGAGGCTTAGCCAAGAGGATAGCTTGAGCCCAGGAGTTGGAGGTTGCAGTGAGCTATGATGACGCCACTGCACTCTAGCACAGGTGTCAGAGTGAGACCCTATCCAAATAAACAAAAAAAAATCTTGCTCAAATAAAGAGTCAATTGTGTTGAAGCTGGGTGATGTATACATGGGGGTTCACAGTAATATTTTCTCTACTTGTGTGTTTAAAATTTTCCATAATAAAAAGCTTTTAAAAATTCTAGCTCAGAAATTAGCATGGTACAAGGAATAGTTTTAAGTATGGGTTTGGCTGATTATCCCTAAACAGGAATAAATAATATCACCAAAGAAAAATAAGAAAAGTATATAATGGATATTTTTTAAATTATCATTTGAAAGCAGTTTTTGCTACTAATTCCAATATTCCATCAGTTTTCCTTATACAAATATCTGTTTTGAAAAATAACATATTAATGCAAAAATGAAAGGTAGCATCAGTTAACATTTTTCCATATAAAGGGCTGTCAAAAAAAGCATTTTTCCTTAACCATAGCTTTTATGTATGTTATTAAAAGCAGCTGTAATGTTTATTTGTCAACATACTATAAAAGTGTTTATCACTTATGGTTTTGCATATCAATCACCAAGAAGTTGCTTTTACAGATATCAATGGCTATAAAAATTCTTACCCATGAGCAGAAGAAAACACACAGTAGTGTTTATAAGAGCAAAAATATGTAAATAACTGACATGTCCATCAATATAACATTTTGAATGTATAAATAAATTTTTAAATGAATAAGTTCTTTAAAAATCTGAGGCAAGCCAGGCATGGTGGCTCACACATGTAATCCTAGTACTTTGGGAGGCCAAGGCAGGAGGATCGCTTGAGGCCAGTAATTCAAGACCAGCCTGGGCAATAGCAAGACCCCATCTTTACAAAAAATAAAAAAATTAGCTAAGCATGGTGGCACACACCCATAGTCATAGATACTCTGGAGGCTGAGGCAGGAGGATCCCTTGAGCCTAGGAGTTTGTGGTTGCAGTGAGCTATGATGACACCACTGCACACTAGTCTGGGCACCAGAGCAAGACTCTGTCTCAAAAAAAAAAAAAAAAAAAAAAAAAACAACAATTGGAGAGCAAAAGGAGACGAAAGAACAGCAACTGTCAGCAAGTATGCAAAGACCAAGGATGGGTGGGAGGTGGGGGACAGGGGAGACAAAGAGGAATTATTTTGTCAAAATGTAAGACAAAAATGAGAGAAATGAAACTAAATGCCATCACACCATCTACGATGGACTGAATGTGTCCCCTCTAAATTCATATGTTGAAGCCCTAATCCTTGATGTGATGGTATGTGGAGGTGGAGCCTCTGGAAGGCAATTGGGTTTAGATGAGGCCATGAGAGTGGGGACCCCATGATGGGATTAGTGTCCTTATAAAAAGAGGAAGATGTGTCTGCCCTCCATGTGAGGACATAACTAGGAAGAGGGCCCTAACAAAGAACCGTTATCTCTGGAGATTTCCAGCCTCCGGAACTGTGAGAAATGAATGTCTGTTGTTTAAGCTATCCAGTGCATGATAATTTGGAATAGCAGACACTACTGGAACTAAGACACCATTAAGGTGGGCAGAGAAGGATGGAGGGGAAATCTACCAATTTAGCAGAAAAGTCTCATAAGTGAATAGCTGACAAAATATTAGCACATCTACTTCAGGGAATTTTTACCATATTGCTGAGTGCACTTTTGCAGCATTTTCTCCACGGTTCCTCTGCAACCAAGGAAATCAATGATTTACCTCTCTGACACCAGATACACATGCTCCAAAGGGGATAGGAGATTCCAGTAAGCAAACTTCTAAAATAGCCCCCAACAATCCCTGACTCTTGGTATTCACATCCTGTGTAATCCTCCCTCTCAAGTATGTGGTGGGCCCAGTGATTTGCTTATAATGAACAGATCATGGCAAATGGTGGGATGTCACTTCTGTGATCAGGTCATGAGAAACTGTGTCTACTATCTTGTTGGCCCTCTCTCTCTTGCTGGCGCGCTCTCTCTCTCTCTCTCTTGTCTTCTCACTCTCTTGCTTTGATGAAGGCAAGTGACATGTTGTGAGATGCTCTAGGGAGAGGCCACGTACTAGGGAACCAAGGAAGGCCTCTGGCCAGCAGCTCATAAGGAACTGAGTGAGGCCTAAAAAGAGCTGAACCCTGCCAATAGCCATGTGAGTGAGCTAGGGATTAGATCCTTCCTGGTCGAGCCCGGGGATGACTGCAGCCATGTGAGAGACCCAGAGCTACGCTGTGCCTAGACTCCTAACCCATGGAAACTATGAGATAAGAAATGTGTGTTGTTTTGTACTGCCAAGTTTGGAGATCATTTGTTCTGCAGCAATAGTTAACTGATATAGAGATCAAAAGCCATCTATCTTTAGTGACGATAATTAAAGTACATCTGAAGACTTGACACAGACTTTGGAAGTACTTTTTTATTGTTGCTCTTCAAAGAATCTATCTGGAAACTGTTCATCTATTCCAGACAGATGAGATGAGAAAGACCATGAATAGAACTTTATGTACCTTCCCAGAGATGAAAAACCAAGAGCAAGACATGGATAAACCTTGAAACCATTAAGTTAAGTGAAAGAAATCAGTTACAAAAGGCCACTTATTATATGATCCCAGTTACATGAAACGTCCAGAACAGGCAAATTCACACAGACAGAAAGTAGATTAGTGGTTGCCTAGAGCTGGGGAGGACTGGGTAGAAATGGAGAGTGACTGCTAATGGGGTGATGAAAATATTCTAAGATTGATTCAACCCTGCAAATATCCTAAAAACCATTGAATTGTACACATTAAATGGGTGAAATTATATGGTATGTGAGTTATATCTCAACAAAGCTGTTAGTAAAAAATTTAAAAAAAATAAACAAGAGCTAGAGTGACTAAATACAAAGGAGTCAAAATTCTCCAATGTTTCATCAATAACACAGGTCATTCTCGTAACAAGTATCTAACAGGCAAAAAACTTAATATTGATAAAGCAAGTTCTGATAATAGAAATAAAAACTACATAGAAGAACAGAGATAAGAGAAGTTACCAATCAATGACCAGTTACTGTCATACAATTTCTTCTGATTCACTCACTCACAAAAGGGGACAATGCGAATGTATACCAAGAAGAGTTCTGCCACTGGGTCTGCTGCTTCCTCTCAACAAAGCTAGGAATCCCAGGGCCGAAGAACACTGACAATTTTCCATGTCCCAAAGCAGTACAAGGATCTGACATGAGGCCACAGTGAACAAAGCTTACTGGACAAATTATCTGGAAGCCTAGGAAGAAAATTCTGCTGCATTCTCCACTGAGAGGGTATTAAAAGGACATAAGATGTGTAATCATAAACTCTCCTGACCGGACTCAGAGGTATGGATTTGGCTTGTGTTGGAGGCACAACACAGGCATTGTGCTAGGAAAGACATCACAAGGACCTACATCTGCATGGGGACAAAGGTGAACCTCAACAACTCCATGGACAGGCCACAGTCCATCCTGACACCAGGGAGGTGGGCCTGCTTGGTGACAGCGACAAACCAAGAGATCCCTCTTGCAGGTGAAGCGATTCTAAGTCTTGAACCACAAGCAAGAAAGCAGCGAGAAGGCTGAGAACCACATGCGCCTGACGGTAACAATACCTGTCATCACCTTCACAGAAGGCACAAGCAAAATTTCTCAGTAAAAGGAAATGAGATGCTATAAACCAGAGGTAATCATCTGGAAAACCTCTAGAAAAAATATCATTACCCTCCAGGTCTTGCGTGAACAAATAGAGACTGGTTCTCATTGCATCAAAAACAAATTACGTATCGTAGGTCAGCAGCCTGCCCTACAGAAAGGGTCTACGGGGAGGCAAGAGGTTTGCTACCTAATTCTGAAAAGCTATGTGAACTCCAGACCTCCATTCTTCCACTACAAAATTATAGAAGACTATCCAGTTCAAAGGAATACTGTGATAAATGTAATACAACTTGGAGGGGGAAAAGTTCCAATTGCTTGATGGAAAAGCCATTAAAAATGTAATAATAACGTGACGGGGCGCAGTTGCCGAGGGAGCCCGGGCTGGGAGTTCTCCTGAGGGAAAAGGAGTGAAGTGGTGGGGACAGGGGGGTGGCGGCGGCGGCGCGGATAATGAGTTTTCTTGGAGGCTTTTTTGGTCCGATTTGTGAGATCGATATTGTCCTTAATGATGAAGAAACCAGGAAAATGACAGAAATGAAAACTGAAGATGGCAAAGTAGAAAAACACTATCTCTTCTATGACGGAGAATCTGTTTCAGGGAAGGTAAACCTAGCCTTTAAGCAACCTGGAAAGAGGCTACAGCACCAAGGAACTAGAATTGAATTCGTAGGTCAAATTGAACTTTTCAATGAAAAGAGTAATACTCATGGATTTGTAAACTAGCCCTACCTGGAGAACTGACTCAGAGCAGAAGTTATGATTTTGAATTTATGCAAGTTGAAAAGTCGTATGAATCTTACATCGGTGCCAATGTCCACTTGAGGTATTTTCTTAAAGTGACAATAGTAAGAAGACTGACAGACTTGGTAAAAAAAATACGATCTTATTGTTCACCAGCTTGCCACCTATCCTGATGTTAACAACTCTATTAAGATGGAAGTGGGCATTGAAGATTGTCTACATATAGAATTTGAATATAATAAATCAAAGTATCATTTAAAGGATGTGATTGTTGGAAAAATTTACTTCTTATTAGTAAGAATAAAAATACAACATATGGAGTTACAACTGATCAAAAAAGAGATCACAGGAATTGGACCCAGTACCACAACAGAAACAGAAACAATCGCCAAATATGAAATAATGGATGGTGCACCAGTAAAAGGTGAATCAATTCCAATAAGACTATTTTTAGTGGATATGACCCAACTCCAACAATGAGACATGTGAACAAAAAATTTTCAGTACAGTACTTTTTGAATCTAGTGCTTGTTGATGAGGAAGACAGAAGGTGCTTCAAGCAGCAGGAGATCGTTTTATGGAGAAAAGCTCTGAAAAACTGAGGAAACAGAGAACAAACTTTCACCAGCGATTTGAATCTCCAGAATCACAGGCATCCGCTGAACAGCCTGAAATGTGAACTGAATAGGAGAAAAAAAGAAAAACAAAAAGCTCCTATAACCATTGAGATTAAGTTCAGCAGGTTAAAGATGGTTGCAGCACATGGGGGGGAAAGGCCAAAGCTCCAAATATATTAGTCTTCCTTTATATTATACAGTGCTGCATTTATTTTATGATATAACAAAATGTTCTTCATGTATACACATTTAAAAAAGTGCTTTCTTTGAAACACTGGAACTTTCTTAAGCTGCCTTTTTTTTTACTGCACACTTTGATTTGATGATAAACAGTCAGATATGCATCAGCATAAACATTAAAGATTTTCATGTGAGTAGGCAGGTATTTGTAATTTTGCTTTTTTCTGCATAATGTTAATTAGAAATCCTTTTCTTCTCCCTTTTTATGCTAATGATTACCTCTTATTCTCTACATGCAAAAAATTAAGTATTTTGTGTTTAAATAAAATTAGAAAACCTGAGTGGCCCTTACATCCTGCAAAGATTGAAAACATGGTATCTCAATATTTTTGAGAATTACACTTGTTTTTACATTTGTGTTTGAGACATGCATATGGAATGTCTCACTGTGGGTGTTTCTGAGTACCATTCCATGGCTTCCTGAATTTTATCCTCTTTGAAGTCTCCTCTGGTATGAATACTAAATTTTTTCCCTAAGGGGTTAGGTGGCATGTCATTGGGGCTGCCTTTTTATTTTATTTTAATTTTTTGCCATATTAAGTCACTGTTTTGCTGCTACTTTCCAGTAGTACCACTGTATATTTTCTGCAATGTAGAGTTCACTTATGTTGACATTTTAGAATTTGTAAAAACTATTTAATTTTTCTATAAATACTTTGAAACATACATGTATTTCAATTTAAGGAATCTTTTTGCCATGGGAAAGCAAATATCATTTTCTTAACTTCACAAATTTATTCTCTTCACTTTTCAGGGGAAAATTTGGGGAAGGGGGACTCAGGAGGACCTGTGAAGCATGTAGTTATCTAGATCTGGACAACCTCATGTTTATCTAACTGGAACTTTGGCTAGTTCAAACTCACATTTAAACTTCACCCAGGCTTTTAATTTTTTAAACACTAAATTCAAGTCATTTGTTTAGAAGTCTCTAAAAAAGGTTGCAGTCATCCATTCACATGCACGGAGTCTGATCTCAAATACACTCAATGTGGAGTGTGGGAACCAAAACGAAGCCTGATGTATGGAAACTACTTTAACTTATAGTTCATTGGTTTTTGTACCAATATTTTTTATGCACTTCAGCGCAAGTGTTGTCAGTTAACCTTACTTTGTGAGTAAGCTAAATAATCCAAATTACATTTCTTCAATCCTATTTTACTACTATGGCACTTTGATAAAATGGTCAGTAACCAACCTCTTTACTGGCAAAACCTTCCATGTACCATGTGCTGGAACATCTATTTTAAATGTGGATATCCATGAATGGTAATGTTTTCCTTCATGTAAGTGCCTATTCGGAGTTACAAAATTTTAAAATGCCAAATATTTTCATGGTCACTTGCATGTAGTAATCTAGAAAATATTCAAAGAGATTTTGAAAACCAATTGCATTTAACCGGCCTCAAATTGTGCAACATGATGTATAATAAAGAATTTGAAACAGAAAAAAAAAAAAAAGTAATAATACTTTTTTTAATCTCTACTTCTTTTTCAATTCAAAGTAACTG
The DNA here is from genome assembly GCA_004363605.1 of Indri indri. Taxonomy (NCBI): domain Eukaryota; kingdom Metazoa; phylum Chordata; class Mammalia; order Primates; family Indriidae; genus Indri; species Indri indri. The sequence goes on from RJWJ010004915.1 coordinate 42,635, forward strand.
TGGAAAGCAAATACTGCCTATATAACATTTTTCCTGCCTTTACCTGAAGAGCCACCATTAAAAACTAAAAACCACAAAATATACATGCCAGTTCAATAGCTGTGCAGAATTTAAGAACATTATCCACTATTCTGACCAATCAGTACCACTGATTCTATAACAGTCATGCTTATGTGCACCAACTGGATAGGCTGAAATGTACACAGAATACAAAAAGTCCACCTTACCCAGAACATTGTTTCTTTCTTGATCTTTTTATCAGAGCCTCAAAGTAATCAGAGTGATTTCATTTCTCCTAGGCCCTATCCATCTCCATAACAGTTTATAACATATTTTTAAAACAGTGAGATATGGTGCCTGTCCTAACTAAGCCCCTCAAAACAATTACCAAGGACTGAAACAAAGAAAAACAAAAAGATATATTTCAAAAATAATGAGCTCAACCACACAGTGGTTCATGCCTGTAATTCCAGTACTTTGGGAAGCAGAGGTGGGAGGATAGCTTGAAGCCAGGGGTTTGAGATCAACCTGAGCAATATAGCAAGACCCCATCTCTACAAAAAATAGAAAAATCAGTTGGACATGGTGGTGAACACCTGTAGTCCCAGCTACTTGGGAGGCTGAGGAAGAAGGATTGCTTGAGCCGAGCCCAGGAGTCTGAGGTTGCGGTGAGCTATGATTGCACCACTGTACTCTAGGTCAGGTGATAGAGCAAGGTCCCGTCTCAAAAAAAAAAAGGAGCTAAGCCAAATGAGGAGGAGGAGGAAGGTAAGGTAAGAGGGAGGGAGGGACACCAGAGAATAACTTTAAGTACATCCGTATAGGTAGAAACACAAAGGAAAAAACAGTGAAAGGCCTGAGGAACTGCAACTAAACATGGGTAGATGAATGACACCTATTTCAGAAGAAATAAACTGTTAATTAAAACAAAAACACCTTGTCGCTGATGTAGTAAGGCTTATAGTAAAACAAGAAAGAAAACTGATGCACCAGAACAAAGATGGATCTATAGTAAATGAGACTATCACTAAATTATAAAAATGAATGGTAATGTGAGACCTAAAGAAAACAAATACAAAGATCCCACTTCTGGGGAGGATTATGAGTCTCACACTTAAAAAGCCAGCAATATGGAAGCCATAACCTGTGTCTTTGTTTGTTTGTTGCTGCATAATAGAATACCCGAGATTAGGTACTTCATAAATAAAAGAAACTTATTTTCTCCCAGTTCTGGAAGGTGGGAAGTCCAAGAACATGGCACCAACATCTGATGAGAGTCATCCCGTGGCAGAAGGGCAATGGGCGAGAGAAGGAAAGAGCGCAAGAGACAGAGAGGAAACGAATGCTCAACCCCAGTGATAATGGCATTAATCCATTCGTGAGGGCTCCGCCCAGTCATCTCCCAAAGGCCTCACTTATTGACACCACCACAATGGCAACCAGGTTTCCAACACATGAACTTTTGGGGGACATATGCAAATCACAGACCTGGGAAAATAAAAGAAGCACATTCTGAAGATCATTATGGCATCAGGCTATGGATATGGAGAAGGCCCAGAAAAGGTATCTTCACAACATGAGACTCAAAGAAAGACCATCAGACGCCAAGATGCCAAGTATTTAAACTCCAAAAACAAACAAAGGAGTCTTAAAACACACCATGAAAGAAGAAAAGATGGAACAGAATACAAAAGTAAATACCTAGTTTAACTGTCTTTTCTCCTTGAGAACAACAAAAAAATGTTGAAACCTGGATGGTCTCTAGAAATGTCCACATTTTTACAGCTGCAGAGATACAGGAAATAACAGAGATATGATTGCCAAGGGACATACTCTTAGAAATAAGTGGATAAAAGGACTTACAATGGGCAAGTCTAATAACATTAAATAAAAACCAAGCCTGGGTAAAGGTAAAACAGGAACTGCATTTCAGTAAGAAAGCTAGTGCTCACTATCAAAATGAATACATGACATAACTGCAGTTACAAGTAGTTGATCTATATAATAAAGTATAAAAAATTATTTTTAATCAATCCATCTAAGCCAAAGTCTTAAATAAGAAAACAAACATGAAAATTAGGAACTAGAACCACTCAGTATGTTAGATACCACTTTAACAGTTATAAGGAGATTCATTTAGTAATTCATAAATATTAAGCAATCACCATCTCAGGGAAATGTGTGAAGATATTAATATAAAAATTAATTTGATACTGTCTCCAACCTCAAGTAGCTAACAGTTTAATAGGGGAAATTAGTCCGGATACATCTAGACAAAATGGATAAATGCCATTAGTTAGATACAGCACAAGAAATATAGGAGGTGGGAGGAGGAAAAGATTACTTCCAGTAAGGGCTTCTGTGATTCCCTTAAAAAGCTGGCATCTGAGATATGCCTTGGAAAATGGGCTGGTGTCTTAGCCCCAAAGGGATCAGGGGAGAGAGGGTCTGGCATGGGCTGAGCAGATGGGCATAAAAGGCCATGGTGCATACGGAGCAGAGTGAGTGGTTCAGGCTGATTGCAGTTTAGGGTCCATGAGCAATAAGACTAGAGAGGCTGGAATCTGATCACACGGGGTCTTTGGTATCAGGCTAAGAAATATGAGGTTTGTTTTGTATAAAATACAGTTTGTAACAGAGGAGATACATGAAGAATAACCCTGCAGCAACACATATAATGTATGGAAAAGGAGAGACTAGGTAGTGTGGGACGCCAGTCAGATGAGGCGAGTGCCACAGCATGAGTGGTACCAAAGGCCTGAAATGCCCATGGTGGTGGCAGTAGGAATGGAGAGGAGAGGACCAATCCACAGATAAAAATCAACAGGACTCAGCAATGTATTCATCAAAGGCTTGGGATGTGTTGATTATGTGCCCAGCATCAGAGCAGCTACTGGGGATACAAAAATGAGGAAGATGTGCATTTTTGACCTAAAAGGATTAAGAAGGGTAAATGCAGAGAAAAGAGTCAAGGATGACATCAAAGATTCAATCCTAGGAAAAGAGCAAGAAGGCAGTACCAACAGCAGACAGGAAAACAGATGAAGGAAAAATTAGTACGGGAAGTTAATGTGTTCAATGTCTAGTTTGAGCCCAGTCTGAAAAGATAAAGGGAAAAAGCAAGGTGCTTTTCCTACTCTCTTACACAGTCACTCAACACTTCTGATATTTGATATGTGGAGACTCTCCCCCAAACACAAAGTAATCAGTTCTCCAGGGAACACCACCTGAGTATCCTATATTTCAATTCAATTCTGACACTGCCTACCTGGAGACAGCATCAGAACTCACAGGTTGAGGGCTCGGTCCCACAAGACCCCCACTTCAGATACCAGTTGTAAGCAGTAGGTTGCCACCTGTACTTATAACTGACTGGCTGTAAATCAGGGCTGCCATTATCCCTTCCTTGGGTTCAATTAATTTGCCAGAGTGGCTCATAGAACATAGGGAAATACTTTACTTAGGTTTACTGGTTTATTAATAAAGGATACAATAAAGGATACAGATTAAAAGCCAGATGTAGAGATATAGAGGTTAGGTCTAGAGGGATCCCTAGCATAGCAGCTTCTGTCCCCATGGAGTTGGGGTGCACCACCTTTCCAGCACTTGTATATGTCTGCCAACCCAGAAGCTCTCTGAACCCCATAGTTCAGGGATTTTTATGGAGGCCTCTTCACACAGACATGATCAATTAACTCCATTTCTAGCCCCTCTCCCCTCTCCAGAGAATGGGGCTGGGGCTGCAAGCTCCAAGCATATCACTGTGGCTTGGTCTTTCAGGTGACCAGCGCTATACAGGAGTCCACCAAGAGTTGCCTCTTTAGAACAAAAGATGCTCCTGTCACCCAGGAAATTCCAAGGGATTCAGGAGCTCTGTGTTAGGAACTGGAGTCAAAGACCAAATAATAGAACAAGGATTCTCTTAGCATCTTATCTACAAGGGTATTAGGAACTCTATCTCAGGAACTGTGACAGATACTGAACACTGGAATAAAAGATTCTCCTAGCATCCCTACCACATAGGAAATTACAAGGGTTTTAGGAGCTCTGTGCTTGGGACTAGGGAGAGAGATCATATGTATATTTCCTATTATTTCACACTATTACTAGCAGGAAATCTACAGAGACAGCAGAACCCCCAAGGTTTAGAGGTAGAGAAGTAGGACTAGGGAAAGATGGGGTAGATGACAGGTAATACCATGAGACTTTATTAAATCATTAAGGGCAAGTTCTTGGGTGGGGTTGGGAAGATTAAATGGAGAAGGTGAGGGCCAGCACAGTGGCTCACACCAGTAATCCTAACACTCTGGGAGGCTGGGCGGGAGGATTGCTTGAGGCCAGGGTTCAAGACCAGCCTGGGCAAGAGCAAGACCCTGTCTCTTTTTCCTTTAAAGAAAGGGGATATCAACATAATTTCTGGCTATGAGAAAAAAAAAAATAAGCAGAGGAGAAATATTTAAGTAAAAGAGAGCTAGGCACAGTGGCTCACACCTATAATCCTAGCGCTTTTGGAAGCCGAGGCAAGAGGAGAATCGCTTGAGCCCAGGAGTTCAAGGTTATGGTAACCTGTGATCACACCACTGCACTCTAGCCTGGGCAACAAGATTGAGACTCTGTCTCAAAAACAAAATTTAAAAAATAAACAAAAATTAAAAAGTAAAAGAGAGAAAGCGGATAAATGATGGAGCAAAAAGGAAGGGCTGGTATTATGATTATAAACAGCAGGTTTAGCATTGGAGAGGAGGAGAAACAACTCTTTCTGGGATAAAAGAAGAAGACAGATTAAGTAGCAGTGTTTTTAACAGGAAGAAAAGTACCCATACACAGCCTGACTTTCCCAGTGAAGTATGAAGTAGTATCTTCAGGATTAGAACAGATACATGGAGACTCATATATAATAAGTTAGAAATTTCTTTTCAAATTCCAAGAGGTTCATAAGAATATAGGAGGGTAAACTTTAACCCTAAACTTCCTATTTAAGAGAAACAGAAAAAAAAATAAACACTAAGAGATGTGACTCCATTAAAGAAATACTGATTTTAAAGTTTTTAAAAAAACAAAAATAAAATAGACAAAAGGAAGACATTCAGTCAAATGCCCTTTGGACAGTTTGGATTTTTTATCATAGGCAGGTATTGCTTATTCAAAAAACTATGTACACTTTTAATTTTAAAAAGATTTGGTTTTAAAGCACTTCAAACTTCAAGTGTCATAAGAGTAGAGACCACATCTGGTTTTATTTACTAGCACACTGGCATACAGAAGATCCTCCATAAATATTTATTAAATGCCAGTTGACGTTTTACACAGTTGCCACAGAAGCTTCAGGAACAGAAAGAAAGAGCAAAGAATAAGCATGCAAGATACTAGAGGTCCATAGGGGGTTGAACAGTGACCCCCTCAAAAGATATACCCACATCCTCATCCCCAGAACCTGCAAAGGTACCTTATTGGAAAAGCGGTTTTTGCAGATATAATTAAGTTAAGGACCTTAAGATGAGATCATCCTAGATTACCTGATTGGGCCCTAAATCCAATGACAATTACTCTTACAAGAGAGACATGTGCAGACAGAGGCAGAGACTGGAGTGGTGCAGCCATAAGCCGAGAAAACACCTAGAGCCACCAAAAGCTGGATGAAGCAAGGAACAGAATTTCCCCTGGAAGTGTAGCTCTGCCACCACCTTGATTACAGAGTTCTGACCTCTAGACCTTAAGAGAATAAATTTCTGTTCTTTTAAGCCACCCACTTTGTGGTCATTTGTTAAGGCACCCCTAGGAAACTAACACAAGGTCAGCTATATAAACTATAATGCCAGATTAAATGAGCTAATTTCCCCCTATGAAACGAAACATCACAATAAGAATTTCATACAAGATAATGAGAGGGCCATCTATGCAAAAGTAAGCAAAGCTGAAGTTTCTATTCAGATAAAGCGTAGAAGTAGGCAAGGTCATGCGTAACAGTAAAATATACAATAAATAACCACAACCTACTATATTGATAGAAAAGCAAAAAGAGATACAATAATTGCAAGTAAAGACTAATTAATCAGAATATTAATAAAACATTACAAACTTAAGAAATCCAATAAGGAAACAGAAACCAACAAGTAGCATCAATATCATGAAGTATTTCAGCTATGCAAAAAAGATTAGAGAATAATAAATATCCATTCACCTACACCCAGTCTTAATAAATCTGACATTTGGCCAAATTTACGTCAGATCATTTTTTTAAATGAGTAAAATATTTCAGATATAGTCAATATCATTTATATACCTCCTGCCTGATCCCTCTTTTCTCCCGCCTCAGAGGCAATCACTGTTCTAAAGTTGAATATATCATTCCCAAGTGCATGTTTATACACAAATAATATACAATATAATTTGATGTACTTAACCTTTACATACATAGTAACTGGCTATACATTTAGTCTATTTTTTTTACTCAACATATTTTTGAGACTTATTTATATTGACAAATGCAATTTTAGTTCATTCATTTTAACAGCTAAAATTTGTATTATTAATCTCCATCAATGGACATTTAGGTTATTCTCTAACTTTTGCTCTAACAAACAATGCTACAATGAACTCTTCTTGTATCTCCTCATACATACATTAGAGATTCCCCAGAGTACAGCGACTAGAAAATGAATTACTGGTACCTTTCCTTTTTAAAACCTGTTTTTCCTAGGTAAATAACCTTTATTACAGTATTGGAGTATTCCTATAATTCCAAAGGTTCTAATTGGAGACAACCTTAAGATACTTTCTGTGAAAAAAGATTAAATTCTGTTTTATTTTTAAGCCATCCTAGAGTATCTAATTAGCAAAGACGGTTGGAGTAAAAAGTAATACTGTACACATTATTAATGAAAAATTACCTGTGTAATATTTTTAGAAGACATATTTGCCTGATTATAGAATATACGGCCAAAGTGATCTCGATCTGGAAATACATCTGCTTGTCGAGGTAAATTTGCCCCTCCTGAATCAACTAAAGACAAGGAAAATGAGAAAAATAAGCACATCGCTGTCAACAAAATATGCTGTGCAGAGGAGACTTGTATCAATGATAGCATCAGTTCTTAATCACATTACAAAAAATTTATCCTATCTTTCTAAACTACTCTAGATCCTCTTTCTCCAATCCCCAGATGCAGCCAAAAGGACTCACTGTTTTCCCCAAACCCATTAAGCTTTCCTGCCTCTATATAATTCTCCTTGAAATGTTTAGGACACTCTTTCCTTTGAGGATCAGCAAAAGCCCCAAAAACAGAATGAATTCTTAACTAGGTAAGCCGAAAAAGTATCTTTCCCTCTTCTAAACCAATACAAAAACCAATACAGAATTCATGTGACAATTTATACATATGGCCTTCTCATACTGTTTTTACTGCAGATTAGAGTGGTGGATTCATATGTCAGCTGAGTTCAAAAAAGAGTTTGTTACTTCATAGCTGTGTGATTACAGGCATGTTTCCTAGCCCTTCTATGCCTCAATTTCCTTACCCATGAAATGAAGATACCAATAGTAGTTATCCCAATAACAAGAAAAGATAATTGTTATCAGGATGACATGAAATAATCTATGCAAAGCATTTAGTTCAGCGCATGCTGAGTGCACACAATAAATGTTAAAAAAACATTAGTCCTATACCTATTATTGTCACCTACAACCATTAAGTCTTTTATTGCTAACACATTATATCTTATCTCCAATTCATTACAAACTCAATGAACACAGAGACAACATAATCCTCTTCACTGTCCCCTACAGAGTCTGGCATAGCACCTGCAAGAAGATGGGCCTCATTTGCTATTTTCTATACATGCAAAGCAGTTAACATTGTGTGTCAACCAGGTAAATACACTTTCCCACAGGGGGAAAAAAGATCTCTTTATCAGTACCTATTCAAATACCTGCATAAATGAACAATATATGTCGGAGTTTTACCAGACTAACTCAATAGCCAAGAAGTGCTCATTTTAAACTACTTTGCATTTAGGTTCTTTTTGAAATATCCTTTGATTTAAATGTATTTTAATTTCAAATATAAATTTAGTTTTATTGGAAATTAAATTTACTTTAAATTATATCTGCGCAAATTATGTAATACTCAAGAATTTAACACAACACCTGGCACTTGAGAGATCTATAAATATTAGCTATTATTTTTTCATATGTTGAATCCATTATGGTTATCAGAAAAATGAAATACATAGAAGAAAAAAATCCACAAACTTGTAGTAAAAAATCTGGCATACACCAAAATATTATCAGTGTTATTCCTCAGTGGTATTATTATATATAGCTCTTATTTACTTTTCCCCCCCAGAATTTTCAGCAAAGAACATACATTTTTTTTTTTGTAATTATGGGAGAAATCAATAGTTTTTTTAAATACCCACTAATAATGTCATACATATAGCCTTCTAAACACCCTTGCATTTTAGCAGCTAATAATAGTTTATTTTACAACTCTTGTGACTTGCCCAAGTAGATGCAGGGGAGCCTGCTCTGCATTGCAATTTCTTGTGCCCGTAAATGTTTTTTCACAGTCACTGGGTAGTAGGTGCCTCCTTTGACAGTGGCATCATTGGCAATAATCATACATTCTACTCTGAAAGGCAGAAATTTCATTGGAAAGAGAATATGAGATCTTTCTTCAAAATTAAAGGCCAATTACACTCATTACAAGACATGCCAATACAACCTTCAACTTCTAGTACCTATCACCAATGACACTCATTAGCAGACAATTTTAGGATATAAATTCAAGCTTTAATCACAGCTCACATATTCATTTATATATACAAAATCATCACTTTTAACAAGTTTACAAACTCATATTTGATTCTGAAAGACTCATTAGTCCTATTTTTTTTTTTTTTTTTTTTTTTTTGAGACAGAGTCTCACTCTGTTGCCCTGGCTAGAGTGAGTGCCATGGCGTCAGCCTAGCTCACAGCAACCTCAAACTCCTGGGCTCAAGCGATCCTTCTGCCTCAGCCTCCCGAGTAGCTGGGACTACAGGCATGCGCCACCATGCCCGGCTAATTTTTTCTATATATTTTTAGTTGTCCGATTAATTTCTTTCTATTTTTTAGTAGAGACGGGGTCTCGTTCTTGCTCAGGCTGGTCTCGAACTCCTGAGCTCAAACAATCCGCCCGCCTCGGCCTCCCAGAGTGCTAGGATTACAGGCGTGAGCCACTGCGCCCAGCCTCATTAGTCCTATATTAATAGTGAAAAACTAACAACCTACGCCGCATTTCTTAATAGTTCTTTGAATGAAAGGGTTCTAACAAGACAATACTAATACTGCCTCCCCACCAAATCCAAGTCTCATGGGTAAAGAACTCCCTCATTATAAACCTTCAAAATTCCCCTTTAGGAATGTAATTTGCAAAAATGAAAAATGATCCATCAAGAGTACTGAGGTTTATTTTTTGTATTTTCAAAAGTTCTTCAACATTATAGCCATATGGTTTCCTGTACACCTAAAAGAAGTCAAAAAATACAACATTTGTCTTGCTTAGAATCACAATGAATAGTATACTGAAAATATACAAAAGACATAATGAGTCATCAACAGTGCCCTTTCTCACCAAAACCAGTTTATTGGGTATGAGGACTCACAAGTGACAAAGAGCAAGGTGGCCAAGCAAAGATAGCTCATCAGGGAAATAGCATGGGGTTGCCAAGAAACCTTAAGATCAAAGGTTCACTTGAAATTTGAGATAACAATAGTTTGTTTTTTACAAAATTCAATTTTCTTTATGTTTATGATGTTTTTGTTATCTCACTTTATATTGCCTAGAACTCTAAAGAGTAACTCATTGAATCCCTGCTGACAATAAAGTAGAGAACAGCAACTAAACATCCGGCATAGGGTAGTGTTGCGCTTCTCATATCAGGGTATGTGCCCAGCAGGGCTCACTACAGGACAAACAGGACTCTTCTCTGAGCATCAATTTTATACACTAGGTCATATAAAACCTTCTTCTACATTACAATGAACATTTTATAGGGTGGAATGAAAATTTTTAATGACTTTAATATTACACAAACTAAGGGGACTTCAAAGGAAATTTAGGCTTATGGCAGGTTGCTGTGCTATGACCCCACACCTCCAGAGTACATATTCATGCTGCCCTAACCCTGGAAGTGCTGTGGAAGAAAGCTTAAGAAGCTCTGGTACTGGAAGGAGGCCAGGCTGTGAGGTTAGGCAAAGCTAGGCTGAAATTCCAGCTCTGCCACTTGCTTGGTATGTGACTTTTGGACAAGAGACATAACCAAGTTTGCTCATCTACTAAAAGGTCACAGACATATTACAGAATGAGAAATAAACTGGTCCACAAAAATGCTATATTACACATCTATTGGTTTTGCCTACCTAGCACCCATTATATTATTCTGGCAACAGAATTAAAGTTCCTTTCAGAACTGTCTCTTTATCTTTACTCCGTGTGGTTCAAGTGGGACTTGACCCAGCACCACCTTTGAAGGTGAGCGTATGAATCAGGCCTTTCCCTCGGAGTTCCCACCGTGGCTCGGCAACAGTATGCCCGAGCCTAAGCCCTGAGGACCTCTCTTTACACCGCAGCTGCTAAACCCACAGAATATGAACCAGAACTCCTGTGCCATGGTTGCCTATGGATTTGAGCACCTGCCAAGCAAAAAAGCTGACAAAGAGCAGGGCAGGGCCAGGTGCAGAAAACAGCCTGCGACCTGATAATACTGTTTGAGCTCCTAGATCCAGCTATGCCCAAACCTATCAGATGATAGAGTCAATAAGTTATCTTTTTTGTTTAAATTAGTTTGAGCAAACCCAGCACATCTGTCACTTGTCAGAGAAAGAGCACTGACAATATAAGGTGCTCAATCACACTTTTCATGGAAGATACATTTAAATTATAAGAAAGTGCTATTTTATAACTATTAAATGAGTGAATTTTTTGGTTTTTTTTTTTTTTTTGAGACAGAGACTCGCTCTGTTGCCCGGGCTAGAGTGCTGTGCCATCAGCTTAGCTCACAGCAACCTCAAACTCCTGGGCTCAAGTAATCCTATTGCCTCAGCCTCCTGAGTAGCTAGGACTACAGGCACGCGCCACCATGCCTGGCTAATTTTTTCTAAATATTTTTAGTTGTCCAGCTAATTTGTTTCTATTTTTAGTAGAGACAGGGGTCTCGTTCTTACTTGGGCTGGTCTCAAACTCCTGAGCTCAATGATCCTCCCACCTTGGCCTCCCAGAGTGCTAGGATTACAGTGAATTCTTTCTCAGTTATAATATCCAACATTAAAGCAGCTCTAGTGAAAAGATAAAAATCAAGCCCTTGCCTCCATGGAAAGAAATCACTGATGGGCTAAAACACATTTGCCCAATATAGACCCCTGGTTAGTGGTGTTCACAGAGAACAATTTGAGAGTCTGTGAAAAGATTTTTGATTATATAGTTTAAAATCTGCAGTAGTTTTTAAAAAGGCTGTGTTCTGGTACCTCTTTATTTGCTATCATTATGGAGTAAAGAAGATTCCACCTCCAACTAGAGAAAACAAAAACACAGTATTTTCATATAAGCATGACATCATTTCATTATCTCATTCTGGATGCATGGATAACTTGGCCTATAAATTAATTCTTGTCATCCATGCATTTATTCAACAAATATATATATATATATATATTTTTTTTTTTTTTGAGACAGAGTCTCACTCTCTTGCCTGGGGCGAGTGCCATGGTGTCAGCCTAGCTCACAGCAACCTCAAACTCCTGGGCTCGAGCAATCCTACTGTCTCAGCCTCCCGAGTAGCTGGGACTACAGGCATGCGCCACCATGCCCGGCTAATTTTTTCTATATATATTTTTCGCTGTCCAATTAATTTCTTTCTATTTTTGGTAGAGACGGGGTCAGGCTGGTCTTGAACTCCTGAGCTCAGGACGATCCGCCCGCCTCAGCCTCCTAGAGTGCTAGGATTACAGGTGTGAGCCACCGCGCCCAGCCTTCAACAAATATTTTTTATATGCCTTCTATGTGCCATGTCCCATTCTAGGTACTAACAGCACAGTGGTGAACAAGAAGGGCAAAATTCCTGATTTCACAGAGCTTCCATTCCAGTGGAGATCAATTAGGGGCAGCAAACAATAAATAAGCTAACAAATACTGCGGGGTGTGGTCGCTCATGCCTACAATCCTAGCACTTTGGGAGGCAAGGTGTGAGGATAGCCTGAGGCCAGGAGTTTGAGACCAGCCTGAGCAAATAGCAAGACCAATGTCTACAAAAATTTTTATAAAAACAAAAACATCTGGGTGTGGTGGCACATGCCTATAATCCCAGCTACTTGGGAGGCTGAGGCAGGAGGATCGCTTGAGGCCAGGAGTTTGAGGTTGCAGTAAGCTACGGTGATGCCACTACACTCCAGCTCAGGCAACAGAGTGAGACCCTGTCTCCGAAAAAAATAAAAATAAAAATAAGCTAACAAATATACAAAATAATTTCTGATTATAAGTGCTATGAAGATATAAGAAGGTAATATAACATACATAAGTATTATAGTATTAATTATTATAAAATAAGATATAATAAAACAAGGTAATTATGGTGGCAGCTATGTTAAGATATATAGTCAAGGAATAATAGTAACAACAACAACGCACACCTATATGGCACTTACCATGTACTAGGTACTGTTGTAAGACTTTACATACATGATATAGGTTATTTTACAGATCTGGAAACAGGCAGAGTAAAAGAGTGAGGTGAGAGAAGTAGGGAGGATCAGAGCCTATAGGCTCTCATAAGCCCCAGTAAGTGAATTTGCCAGAGGGAAGGACTGCAGCTCAATTACTCCTCAGCTACAATAGTTACTACTTGAGGCAGGTAGGCCTACATGTTAACTCGTTTATAAATAAATTCCATGCAAGTTTCCTCCTTAAATGGCTTGGTGTCTACTTCAGAAGTTATCACGGTAGCCAGGCACAGGGGGTCCCAGATACTCAGGAGGCTGAGGTTGGAGGAATCCTTGAGCCCAGGAGTTTGAGACCAGCCTGGGCAACATAGCCAGATCTTACCTCTCAAAAAATAAAAATAAAAAAAATAAAAAGAATGTATCTTGGACCATGTGACATGATAAGAAATACATATTTTGGTGTTCCTTGCCTTCAACTCCATTTCTGGGACAGAGCTCCTAAAATCTTTGTAACTTCTGAGTGATAGGGTGACAGGAGTGTCTTTTGTTATTCATAATAAGCACCTCTCAACCTTTTTTTTTTTTTTTTTTTTTAGACAGAGTCTTGCTCTGTCACCCAGGGTATAGTGCCGTGGTGTTACTGTAGCCCACTGCAACTTCAAACTCCTGGGCTCAAGGGATCCTCTTGTCTCAGCCTCCTGGTAGTGGGATACAGGCACACGCCACGATGCCCAGCTAATTTTTCTATTTTTAGTAGAGATGGGGCCCGCTTTTGCTCAGGCTGATCTCGAACTCCTGAGCTCAAACAATCCTCCCACCTCGGCCTCCCAGAGTGCTAGGATTGCAGGCGTGAGCCACCGCGCCTGACCTACCACCTCTCGACCTTACCTGAGTTTATGTTAATGGGTGACTCAAGGATGGGGGTTGATATATATACATAGTGTATACATAGGGTTCAATATTATCTGTGGTTTCAGGTATCCACTGGGGGTCTGGAACGTAACCCACAGGTAAGGGGGGACTACTGTAAATGGGTTTAATATGAGAATTCTTTTAGAAGGTATTATATTCCTAGCTTATGACTCCTGCCTCATTTTTTCCTCCTAACTTCAGTCTTATTTTTAATTTATGCTGTTTTCTGCTATTTCATGACTCTGAAACAGTTCTATTTTTTTAGAATTTGGTGGGGTGCAAATAAATTAAAGCAAAAACAAACAAAAAACCTGGTACACTTATACAATGATGAACAGAGGGACCATTAAATCAATCCGTCTTTTTAAAAGATTTACATCAACAGCCATCAAAATATTAGTCCACTTAAATATTGTCACCTCTGGGAATTGAAGACATAATTAAAAACAGGAAAACACTCTATGCACAAATATATTCATTTCCTACACTGTGTTTTAGAATGCCAAAAACTGGGAAACACACAAATATCTAACAATGGTTACTGATTGATAGCACAAGACAAGCCAATAAAAGTTATAAATACCCCCCAAAAATGCTTGTTTAAATAAGTAAAATAGCAAAGCACTAAATGCTATCTGTGCTATGATCATAAATATAAAATGTACATTCATTCAAGAAATATTTGTTGATGGCTGGGCACAGAGGCTCATGCCTGTAATCCTAGCAGTTTGGGAGGCCAAGATGGGAGGATCACTTGAGCCCAGGAGTTTAAGACCAGCCTGGACAACATAGCAAAACCTCACCTCTACAAAAAATTTAAAAATTAGCCAGGTGTGGTAGCATGCATCTGTAGTCCCAGCTACTCGGGAAAGCTATGATGACGCCACTGCACTCTAGCCTGGGCAACAAAGCGAGACCCTGTTTCTAAAAAAAAAAAAAAAGTTGTTGAATACCTACTATGTGCCAGGCAGTGGTCTAGACACCAGAGCTGAACAAGACAAAGTCCCTGCCCTTCGTGAAGCTTACATTCTAGTGGAGAGGGAAGACAGTGAAGAAACAAACAAATGAGCAAACAAGATCATCAGTACACAGTAAGTACCATAAAGGAAATAAACAGGATGTTGTGACAGAATTCGGTGAGGCAGGAGTTTGCTAAGATGGCAAGATCTGGGAAATCCTCTGAGGAAGGGATATTTGAACTGAAAAGTAAAGGAAAATCAGAAGTCAGCCACCCTGCAGGAAAAAAAAACCCAGAAGTCCTAGGCAAGAAAAGCTTATTGGGTTCAAAGAACTACTATTAATAGAAAGCCAAAAGAACCACTACAAAAAAGTGGTAGGAAATTAGGTTAGTTGAAGAGGTAGTAAGAGTAGGAGTCTGATCATGCAGGACTTTATAGCCATCATAACAAACACATGAGACAACTTTATTCTAAGAGCAGACAGGCAGGGTGTGGTGGCACATGCCTGTAGCCCCAGCTACTTGGGAGTCTGAAGGGGGAGGATCACTTGAGCCCAGGAGTTAGAGTCCAGCCTGAAAAACACGGTAAGATCTCATCTCTTAAAAAATAATAATAATAATAATAATAAAAGCAATGGGAAACCTCTGGATCTGATTTGCATATTTTAAAGACCACTCTGGATGCTATGTGAAAGACTGATCTACAGGGAAGCAGGAGTGGAAGGAAGCTGGTACACCAGTTAACTGACTACTGCAATAGACCAGGCAAGAGGTGCAGTGGCTGGGACTGAAGCAGTTGGCATCCGTGGAAATGGGAGAGAAGGAAGGACTTGAAGTATATGACTGGGATCCATAGGATTTCCTGAAGAACTAGAGGATATGGTCAGTAACAGTAACTAGAGGGAAACAAAGAACAGTAAGATGATATGTTAAAAATGTTAGATATTAAGATTTTGAGTAAATGTTTTTCCCCTCTGATTCTGAATCTTGTTATAATGTTAACTTTGCAATATTCTAAAATATCGTCTTTATATCCCACAAATAAATCATTTTTTTCTATCCACAAGTCCTACTATATGCTAACAACAGTGATTTTTTTAATAGGCATCATTGATTAAGCTGTTACTATGACCCAGGCACTATTCTAAACAATGCACGATTCATTTAATCTCCTCACTCGATCTTCACAACTGTCCACAGTAGCTATTATTATTAATATTATTCCATTTTATAATGAATCATATTTTACAGATAAGAAAATTGAGATACTGAAAGATTAAGCAATTTGCTAAAAGGTCGAACAGCTGGACAACGATGGAGCCAGGATTCTAACTGAGGCTGACGACTCCTCAAACTGTGCAATTCCCGAGTATGATTCAATTTCCTTCCAAGTCAAGAACGTTATAAACAAAACAAGGCACAAAGAAAATAAAAATTTAAAATATAAAGCATAAACAGTAAAAAAATACTAGTATCTGCATAGGGAAAAAAGGCAGAAGAGCACATTCCAATGTATTGACAGCCATTAAAAGTAACTACTCTAGTTAATTATGTTTTTCCATGATATATGGATTCAGTTTAATTCTGCATTAAGTTCATCATTTTAAAAAGTTATTTTATTTTATTATTATTTTTTTTTGAGACAGAGTCTCAGTCTCTTGCCTGGGCTAGAGTGCCGTGGCGTCAGCCTAGCTCACAGCAACCTCAAACTCCTGGGCTCAAGCAATCCTCTTGCCTCAGCCTCCCGGGTAGCTGGGACTATAGGCATGCGCCACCATGCCCGGCTAATTTTTTCCATTTTTAGTTGTCCAGCTAATTTCTTTCTATTTTTAGTAGAGATGGGGGTCTCGCTCTTGCTCAGGCTGGTCTCGAACTCCTGAGCTCAAGCAATCCTCCTGCCTCGGCCTCCCAGAGTGCTAGGATTACAGGCGTGAGCCACCGCTCCCGGCCTAAAAAATTTATTTTTAAGTGTCCCATAATATACCACACTGGGTAAACATTAAGCAAAGAGCCATGGGAGAAATCTGGGGGAGAAGGAAGCTATTTATAAACCAAGGAAGAAGTAACAACAGTGAATGGCTACAGCTGCACTCCTTGGAAGGCTCAGATCATGGGGAGAAGGCAGAGGAACACACACCATAAACCAGCATCTGGCCAAAAGCAGTCCTGACAGGCTCAGTCAGACTGAGATCAAAGCTGAGCTTTGCAGGTGGCTTGATCTTGAGCAAGGTATTCAACTCTCTAAGGCTGTTTCCTTATCTACAGAAAGGTGATGACTATAATAGTACTCACTCTTACAAAGCTGTAATAAGAATTAAGACAAATGCCCAGGCACCGTGGCTCACAGTTGTAATCCTGGCACTTTGGCAGGCTGAAGCAGGAGGATCACTTGGGGCCAAGAGTTTAAGACCAGCCTGGGCAACAGAGCAAGACCCCATCTATACAAAAAATAAAAAAATTAGCCAGGTGTGGTGGTGAGTACCTACAGCTACTTGGGAGGCTGAGGCAGGAGGATTGCTTGCACCTAGGAGTTCAAAGTTGCAGTGAACTATGATCATGCCACTGCACTGGGTGACAGAGCAAAACTCAGTCCCCACCCCCCAAGAAAAAGAAAAAGACAAGTAATCAATGCGAGGTGTTTACAACAGTGCCTGGCATGGTAACTACATGGTAAGTGGGAGAGCATACATAAATTTACACAAATAAATTTAACATCTGGCAATCTAGATTCCCGAAGTCTGCAGTAGTCCACAAACTTTAGCATCAAAGAAACTGGAGGGCTTATTAAAACACAGACTGCAGGGCCCCACTCCCTGCATTTCTGATTTAGTATTTCTGGGGAAGACCTGAGAATCTGCATTTCTAACAAGTTCCCAGGTGATGCTGATGCAACCTGGGGACCACACCGGGAGAACCACTCCTCTAAGACAGTGGTTTTCACCCTAGATGTACAAGAGATCACCTATGGAACCTTTGAAACCTATACGTGCCAAGCCCATGCCTGGAGATTCTGATTAAGTAAGGGGGTCTGGACTGAATCCCAAGGACCTTTGCTAGGTTTTTTCCCTTCAATTTTTGTCTCTAAAGCTTCATAAATGAATCTAATACAGGTCTGGGGAGGACACCTCAGTCCTAAATAATGCAAGTACCATAAAACTTACATTGCCTCTACGCAAAGTGAATGCTGGATGCCTGCACCTCATCAAGGTCTTCTTCCTGACCCACATTATAGAGCACAGGTAGAATACTCACCCTGATACTCTTCCAATGCCTGTAATAATGCCACCTGCAGGGACCTCCTCATTGTCATATAACTGATAACCTGCAAATTGGGATAATTCTAGAAATGGAGACCTGATGGGAAGAAAGAATGTTACTTGAATTAATGCCATTAAAAAATACACATGCATGTCAATAGTTACACACGGAAAAGGAAAAGATTCTTCTTTACTGGGACAATGTTTCAAATATGCATGTCGTATATAAAATCTAATTTAAAAATCTAAAACAAAAATGTGGTGTGAATATTTTAAGGATTTATATGGTATATCCATATAATAGAACAGTAGGAACTTATTTTAGAAGGTGTAAAAATGTGTTTATTAATACAGAAACAGAATTTAACAGCTAACATTTATGCAGCACTTACCATGTGCCAGGCTCTCTCCTGAGGGCTTTGAAAAAACTAATTCGTTTACTCCTTAGAACTACCTTCTAAGATGGATTCTACTATGATCCTCATTTACTGATGAGGAAACTGAAAAACACAGTCATTAAGACACACAACTTAAGTAAGTGGCACAGCTGGGATTTTAATAAGCAATCTGGGCCCAGGGACCAGGCTCTTAACCACTGTATTAGTCTACCTCTCGCTTACATGTTCAAGATACATTAAGCGGGAAAAAAACGAGCTATAAAACACATTTAGTATGATTCCATTTTTGTTTTAAAAAAAACGTAGGTGTCTGGTACATATATGCACAAAAATGGTCCAGAAGAGTATATACCAGGTGTTAATGGTGTTTGTCTCCAGGTTGGATGTGTGTGCATACATTACAAGAAAAAAATACTTCTGGAGTTTTCACTTACTCCTCTCTCCCCCTCTCACCCCATATCCAATCCTTCTGGAAATCCCATTGGGCTGGCTCTGTCTTCGCAACATATCCAGAACCTGATACTCCTGCGACCTCCACTACCACCACCGTCCGAGTCCCCATCACGTCTCCCTTGAATCCCTGCAATCGCCCTCTAACTGGTCTCAGGGCTTCTACCCCTGCTGCCCACAGTCTACTCACAACACAGCAGCCGTAAGTCAGATAGATTACAGGTCTCCTGTTCAAAGCCCTACGATACCCCCCCATGGTAAAAACTAAAACTTTTCTAATGGTCCAAAAGGCCCTAAGGGATCTGACCTATCTCCTACTACTTTCCCCTTCACTCCCTCCACTCCAACACATGGCCTCCTGGCTACTCCTGGAGCATATCAGCATAACTGGCACACTTGCACCACAGGGTCTTTGCACTGGCTGTTCCCTCTGCCTGCAACACTCTTTCCCCAGATATTTCCAGGGCTCTCTCACTTCCCGCCCTGCTCAAACATCACCTTCTCCATGACCCCTACCCTCACCATCCCACTTAAAACTGCAACTTGCCCCCATCTTCCTTTCCATTACCCTTGTCTACCTCTTCTGTTTCCTGTGATATTTATCACCTTCCAACTTACTACATAATTCACAATGTTTATTGTTTATTTTCCATCTCCCCAGTTCCAGTAAGACAAAGTTCTTTATGTATTTTGTTCAATGATGTATCACTAGTGTGTGAACAGTGCCTGACACATGGTAGGCTCTCAATAAACGTATGCTGTTGAATCTTACAATAAGAACCAGAATTCAAAATAATTTATTTACAAATAAAATACCATGCAATAGAGAACACTCAGAGGTAGGACCATGTACCAACCCGGGGTCTATAAGATTATCAATTCTTTCTCTGGGTAACAGTTTTCCTCTTGATATATGCCGTGTTCGGGCTTTCTCATCACCTCCTATGATAAAAGCATCATTATATTAGAATAGATTGACATGATATAAGGTCTCTATCTAAGTTGATGCCAGAAAAACATAATACTTAATCAAAAATATGGTGCTTTTTAAAAGTTCAACATATTCTTTGAGAAAGGCTAATTTTTCAGATCATTCACTCACCTTACAAGCTGCTAATTTTCTGAAGTAAATGAAGAAACTGGCATTTAAAAAAGAAACCAAAAAACTATCTATCCCTGATCCTAGAGTATATCATACATGTTTTGAATTCACTACTGATTACTTAAAGAAATTACATAGTATTTTCTCTGCAATTCAGTATTGCGAATACTGCCTCATCTTCACATTTATTAAATACCTGCTATATATAACTAGCATTGTACTATATTTTCTATCTTCATTTGTACTAGATAAAAGCATAATTTTAGAAATTAATTCCATGATAAGCATAGTAAAATTTACCCAAAAGTTCCGTTAGTGACCCATAACTTTTTAGGCCTGCAAATGGGAGAGTTGAACACCTTCAACAGCAATTAAAAAGTCCCCTTTTGATAGTATCTTGACTCAGAGATTGTCTTAAGTGCTTCCCAACATTGCTCACATCATGACAAAGGATACTACAATAATTGAAGAGTCCACTGAGATATTCTTGGTATTCTTGGGAATGAGTATTTATAACCTGCTCTCAGCAAGCCAAGCATTACGTAATGGAGCAGGAACAGAAGTATCAAATAGTTAATATATTAGTTTATTTTCATTGGTGGCCAAGAAATTCATCCTAATAAAGTCTTAGTCTAACACTGCAAATGAAATGTTCAGATATTTAATAAAGCCACTGCTTTATTTAGGTGAGAAAATAAGTTCATATCTATTTCAAACAAGCTTCCAAGTACGACCTTTAGGACTCTTGGCTGTGTCTACGGGGATTCTTTTTTTTTTTCTGAAGAGGCACATAGCATATATTTATAAGATTAAATCTGCCTTAAGGTTGCCAAGAATATTATATCACACATCTAATCTTTTAAAATGAAAACAATTCTGGGAAGGAAAGAAAGACTTAAATCACATTGCTTTTCTCTTTCCTTCCAGCCAAGTCCCTCCTGAATTGTGTTTAGGCGTAGAGGAGGAAGACACAGAGGGGTTACAAAGGGCAGAGGAAACTTTTGGGAACGATGGACACATTCATTATCTTGACTGTGGTGATGGTTTCATGGTGTCTACATATGTCAAAACTCATGAAATTGCATACTTTAAATAATACAGTTTATTGTATGTCAGTTATGCTTCAATAAAGCTATTTAAAAATACATGTTAAAAGAAAAGATGAACTAAGGCACCACAAGGAAATCCAGGCCTAGATGAAGGTCTCTGGAGAGTCAGGTGATACAGGTGCCCATTAACGGGCTGGCAGGAGAGGGGCAGAAGGAGAGGGTGGGGTGACAAAAAGGTGGTTAAGATATACCAAAAATAAAAAAGTACTTCAGACAACATCATTCTTTCTTAAGTCTGCCCAGAGGTGGGCCTTACAATTTGGAGCAGCTGGTGAATTCTGGTTTTACTAGGAAGAACCAGAAAGTGGCTTATCTTTGATACAGACTCAAAGAGCACAGAATTTGGATTTCTGTCACTTAAAACCAAAGAGATCGAATATAGGCCATTTTCAAAATAATATTTTAAATATATTACAAGTACCTAAGTCAGGAAGAGGTATAGGAAGTTTATAGCCTTTTTTTTTTTTAATTCTCCCCAGACAGAAGGAGAGTAATTATCGCCATGTGAATGAGGTCTTTGCTTCAGCTGATCCCACTCTGAGTTTCCTAATCTGTTTGTGTCTTGGCAACTTTTAGGGGATTTAACTGAATTTGATAAAACTGCTATAGTAAAAAGACAGAGACTGCCAGGTGCAGTGGTATATGCCTCAGGAGGTTGAGGCAGGAGGATCACTTGAGCCCAGGAGTTCAAGGCTGTAGTGCGCCATGACTGTACCTGTGAATAACCACCGCACTTCAGCCTGGGCAACATATCAAGACCCTTAAAAAAACAAGACAGAAACCAAGATATTCCAAATAGGTCTATTTTTTGTTTTTTCTATTAATTTTGGTTAATCTATTAAGTCAAAAGAAGACAAAAATGTGTCCTTGTTGTGAATAATGCCTATAATTCACAAGTACTGAAAATTTACTAGAGGGATTAAATAACTTAACTACAGTTATTTAACTACTAGAATAACAAGCCAGTCCAGCCCACTACTCTCAAAATGCTACAAAGAACCAAAGTACTGAGTAAATTTCTTTCGTAATACACTATACAAATGAATAGGCAACTTTAGATGGTCTCCCTGTTCATCTGCCATTAATCGATTCCCTTGCCTCTGTAAAGTCCTCAGAGAAAAAAAGTAATATAAATATTTTTTATTTAAACTAAAAAGAAATTCACTAGGATTTCTCTGACTTATTTCCCTAATTACTTCTACTGGAAGTCTGTCCTCTGGATGTGATAAGATTATACCTAGGAATGCAATAATACTCTTAAACCACAAGTTTACAAATAGAGAAATAAAACTGATTCTATCTATGAGGATACTGGGGAGAATTTTTTTATATGAGGCTATAAAATTCATATAGCTCATTCTAAATAAAGTACTTGTAATATATTAAGAATCTTATTTTATACCAGACTTGATGGCTCAGGCCTGTAATCCCAGCACTTTGGGAGGCTGAATCAGTTAGGATCATTTGAACCCAGGAGTTCAACACCAGCCTGGGCAACACTGTGGGCAACACAGTGAGACCCTGTTCTCTATGAAAAATTAGAAAATCAGCTGAGTGTGGTGGCATGCGCCTTTGTAGTCCCAGCTGTTCAAGAGGCTAAGCAAGGAGGATCACTTGAGTTGAGCCCAGGAGTCAGAGGTTGCGGTGAGCTATGATTGTACCACTGCACGCTAGCCTGGGTGACAGAGTGAGACACCGCCTCAAAAAAAAAAAAAAAAAAAATCTTATTTTGAAATGACCTTTAGTTTCAAATCACATGACTTCTAAAGTAAAAATGTCACATATATCAATAATAGCAAAACAGAATAATACTATTAATATGTTTTTATGATTCCATTTCTTCCAAGCAAAAGAATGTCATTTATGTCCACAATTTAAAAATAGGAAATAATGACAACTTGCAAAGTTTTTAGGAAATCTCATTTATTTAATTAGCAGTAAGCCCATATGTAAATTATTTTCAAGCCATATATCACAGCAGAAAATGTATAATTATGCAAAATTGAGCATGTATATAGTATGTGAATATGACTAATAAACAGGAAATGTTTTAGTTGCTTAAGGTGGAACAAAAATTTCAGTGTGATGGTGTGAGTAAAACAAAACCTTAAGAAAAATAGTTAAAAATTGAAGGTCATAATGTACATCTGTTAAAAAAAAAAAGAAAGAATGAAAAGCAAAACAAGTTAAAAATTGAAAAATCTGAATCTTTACTTTTCCCCCAAAGTACAGAAGTGCTCTATGAGGAGAAAAATTGACCAAGTAACAGGAAAAAATCAAATTAAATGTCTGCATACCAACAAATGCATAGTCTTAAGAGTCAAAAGCTTAATTCTACTAGTTTTTCCTAAAACCAATAACTATAAAGGGACATCGTCATTAAAAGCATAAACTGAAGAATAAATAATGGGCTTACCTAGTTTTATGTGCTGCACTCGTTTATGGAGTTGATTTACTAGTGCTTTCATCTGCTCATAATTCTCCTAAAACAGAAAGGAGGGAGAGAAGAATATTATTATAGATATATAATATTGTATTATATTACATTATATATTATTATAGAAAGCAACTACTTTTTTACCAAAACAAGGGTTAAGAAAAACATCAGCCAAGTGGGGAGTGGGGAGGCAAGAGCAACATATGCAACCTAAACATCTGTATCCCCATAATATGCTGAAATAAAAAAAAAAGAAAATCATCAGCCTATGCCCCTCTATGTGGCCTCCACACTGGGCTGCCCCATCCTATGGATGAAAGTCACCCCTGCCTGCCTTTGTTCAAGCTCTTCCTCTCTACCACCACCCAGCTCATCCATCTCTCCAAATCTCATCCCTCTTTTAAAGCCTAATTCATGTTTCATCTCATCTCCAATGCCATTTCTGGCTACTCCTACTCAATGTAACATCTTTCTTGCTTAAACAGCCACTGAACTTAACTGATTTCTATTTGTTTTCCTGTTTTAAGGAATATAAGCTTTAGATGAATTTACAGCTTTACAGTATGGCTCCATTATTTCCTGTTTTATATAGCTCCAAGAGCTCTTGAGATCATGCTTTGAGCCACATTCCCTTGCTCTGCAAAATCCAGAAAATAAAAAAGAAAGGAAGTAGCACGGTGTTAGGGAAGGAACAAACCTGTGCCCTGGGGCAGGGAGGTCCCAAGCCCTGAAGCACCTGTCTGACAGCCCTGTAGGCTACTTCCCTTCTCATCCCACCCAGCCCTGCATCCTAGGGAAAAGAACCTGCTGGGAACTTAGCTCAAGAATCTGCCTAGAATAGTGTTTCTCGACCTTGGCTTTACATTGGACTTATTGGGGAGCTTTTAAAAAACAAGCAAAAACATAAAAAAGCACAAAAGACTGGTCGTACCCCAGAGATTCTGATGTCATTGGCTGTACGTATGGCCTGGGCACTTGCAACCACATCAGAGAGACACTGGCCTATAATCCCCATTTCTGAGTTTCCACTCAGGGAAAACTGGGAACATGCCAAAAAGGAGTTTGTTTGATAAGAGACAAATCCCCCAGCTTACCACTGTAACTGTGTCAGATTATCATACTGTTTGTATCATGATATAATAACATGAGATGGGGAAAAACCAGCAACTTTCCTCTATTATTATTATTTCTTTTGAGACAGAGTCTGACTCTGTCGCCCTGGGTAGAGTGCTGTGGTGTCATCATAGCTCACTGCAACTTCAAACTCCTGGGCTCAAGCGATCTTCCTCCCTCAGCCTCCCGAATAGCTGGGACTACAGGTGTGTGCCACCACGCCTGGCTAATTTTTTTTCTCTTTTTAGTAGAGACAGGGTCTCACTCTTGCTCAGGCTGGTCTTGAACTCCTGAGCTCAAGGGATCCTCCCACCTCGGCCTCCCAGAGAGCTAGGATTACAGACATGAGCCACCTCACCTGGCCGCTCTATTATTATTAAACCCAGGTGATGAGATCCCTTTATTCACATATAGCAAATTCAGAAACTTCCCAATTTATGAATTGTCTCAAACAAAGCTCTGTACCACAGTGTGTCTGTTCAGTCCGTCACCAAGAGGTGACAGTAGCGTGACCTATATAATGTCACTTGAAATGTATAGAGGGACTTAGAGCAGCCTTTGGATGGAAACCACTCTACACAAGGCAAGGAGTGTGACCAGATGGTCTTTGCCATCTGAGAGAGCCCTAGCAGAGGGATAGGCTTTGTAAAGGAAAGGCCTCCTTGTGTATAAACCAAACAGTGTGGCAGAAAAGGGCTCTGGGAGAGGGAGTCAGCAGCTGTCTCAATGTCTGTCACCAAATGACATCTTCTCTTTGAGGCTCTCACCTTGACACTGGGCTGAAGCCACCACACTGCAGATCCCACCAGGGCTCATGGTCTGGAGCACTGCTCCGACCTCAGCCCCCGGGCTCCCCCATGCACTGCTCTTATTCACCACCTTGTAACATGCAGTGAGAAAACACGCTGATTAACATAATATTGCTAAGTGCAAAGGAAAGCAGATTTATTAATATTTCACTATGTAGGTAAACTAGTATTTTCTGGGTTTGTTTTGTGCTTAAGGTCTATTCTTGTCAATTTCTACACTTACTCCAGGGTTAAAACCCCACCTAATTAAGTATCTATATTTGTCAGAAATCTTAATCTTAAGAATCCCTGTGGACTGCACAGGGCCATCAACAGGACAGGCAGCCTGCTCAAATGATCCCGGGTTTGGAATTCCGCTATACCTCTCTGCACTCTAAGTACGATTTCTGCAACTCATAGGCTCCCTGATCCTGTTGTTTTTAAGAAAAGATCTTCCTGTTTTGAGTTTAAGGAATTTCTGGAGAGAAACCTCATCCAAACTGTCAACGCTTGTGCATCTTCACTTTCAAGCAGTCAGGATTAAAAGGCACCCTGGAAAATACACTGTTGGAAAAGATGAGCCAAGAGGGGCCGGGCGCGGTGGCTCACGCCTGTAATCCTAGCACTCTGGGAGGCCGAGGCAGGCGGATCGTTTGAGCTCAGGAGTTCGAGACCAGCCTGAGCAAGAACGAGAACCCCATCTCTACCAAAAATAGAAAGAAATTAATTGGACAGCTAAAAATATACAGAAAAAATTAGCCGGGCATGGTGGCGCATGCCTGTAGTCCCAGCTACTCAGGAGGCTGAGGCAGGAGGATCGCTTGAGCCCAGGAGTTTGAGGTTGCTGTGAGCTAGGATGACGCTACGGCACTCTAGCCCAGGCAACACAGTGAGACTCTGTCTCAAAAAAAGATGAGCCAACAGGACTTGCCGAGTTTATTGTTCAACATGTCTCCCCATGTTTGATAAAAGAAATTTAGTGCTCCTGAAGAAAAAGATCTGAGTACCTTTTATCTCAGCAAGGTGTGTGAAAAGTTAATGCATTTACTTAAATACAATCCTATGTTCTGTTCAAAATTGGTAAGATCAAGGAAAGGTTTTTTCAGTAACATATAAACTCCCCTATGATTTGCTGTCCTTAATGTTGTTAACTTTGTTTCATGAAAATTCTCAGACATACACAAAAATAAAAAGACAAGTACAATGAACCAAATGTATCCAGTGTACTTCAACAATTAACCATACACAGCCAAGGTTATTTCCTTCATGGCCATCATCCTGAATCATTTTGAAGGAAATCCTAGACATAACACTTCATCTATTTATACATCACCACAAGATAAGAACCATCATCATGCCGGGCGCGGTGGCTCACGCCTGTATTCCTAGCACTCTGGGGAGGCCGAGGCGGGTGGATTGTTTGAGCTCAGGAGTTCAAGACCAGCCTGAGCAAGAGTGAGACCCCGTCTCTACTAAAAAGAAAAAATAGAAAGAAATTATCTGGACAACTAAAAATATATAGAAAAAATTAGCCGGGCATGGTGGTGCATGCCTGTAGTCCCAGCTACTCGGGAGGCTGAGGCAGTAAGATCGCTTGAGCCCAGGAGTTTGAGGTTGCTGTGAGTTAAGCTGATGCCACAGCACTCTAGCCAGGGCAACAGAGTGAGACTCTGTCTCAAAAAAAAAAAAAATTTTTTCAAAAAAAAAAAGAACCATTATCATATATCAATAATCAAATATCCAATTAGTTAAGCCATTTCTCCAACTGTCAGATAGATTTGTTTTTTATAGTTTATTTAATAGGATCCTGTATAGTAAAGTCTACACACCTACAATTGGCCAATGTGTTTCTTAACTCTTTGCTAAGATATATGTTTTCCCATGTTTCTTTCCTTGAAAGGTTCTGTTTGTCCTATAAATGTTTCCCACAGTACTAAATGCATCCCACAGTGTCCTTTAACAAGTTTTTCTTCCTTCATAGATCTAGAGGCTGATGAGATTCTGGTATACTTTTGGTTGTTTTTTTTTTCTCCCCATCTCATCAAGATTTACCGACCTCCTCCCCTCCACCTACATCCTATCTCATGGTCTCCTACCAACTTTGCAAACCACAGACACCAAAGGTCAGAGCTAATCGAAGACAGTTCACATATGCACAGAGAAAACAAGTAACCCTCTATCGGAGTTTCCAAACCTTGAGGTGCAATCACTGCAGCCAATGACATTGCCCAATTTAGAACAGCATTAATCAAAACTAAAGCTAGTTATACAAGGAGCCTTTACTCTAGCAAAACCAGCCTCTCAGTTAAGAAATAAAGGAAAGTATCACTCATTGCCAAGACACAGTAGTGGGAGAAGTGAGAGCAGGCAGTACGTACCCACTACTGTTCTAATGTGAGAGACTAGGAAAACCTGGCAGAGAGAAACTGGATTTTCTCTCTCTGGCAGAGAGAAACTGGATTGTGGCCAGGGCACCAGGAAACAGAACCCCTATGAGCCATGTCTCATCCATGGCACGGCTTTACCTTTTGTTCCCCATTGTCTGCATCAAAGCCAACTGTTTGTAGCTGCAAGTCCCAGAAGATAATGGTACTTTCGTGCCCCACGTTGGGCACTCTTTGGCTGGCCCAGTGGCTCACACCTGTAATCCTAGCACTCTGGGAGGCCAAGGCGGGAGGATGACTTGAGGTCAAGAGTTTGAGACCAGCCTGAGAAAGAGTAAGACCCAGTCTTTACTAAAAACAGAAAAAATTAGCTGGCATGGTAGTGTGTGCCTGTAGTCCCACCTACTTGGGAGGCTGAGGCAAGAGAATTGCTTGAGCCCAGGAGTTTGAGGTTGCTGTGAGCTAGGCTGATGCCACAGCACTCTAGCCCGGTAACAGAGTGAGACTCTGTCTCAAAAAAGAAAAAAAAAATTTTTTTTTTCCTTGCAGCCATGGTGTTTTATTATGCAAATAGAATAAAAACTTCAAAAACAAAACAATCCTTTCTAATTTAATGAAAAATGCAATTTATTGACTTCTATTCATTTAATCCATGATTTTAGAATTTGTCAATATTAATTGTAACAATAAGAACATCAACAATTAAGATTTTCACGAACCAACTGCAGGGTTTTGCTTCACAAGGCCCAGGCGCCAAACTGATTCACATGGTAGTTAATATGTTAAGGAGAAGCCAGGTGTGGTGGCTCACACCTGTAATCCTAGCACTCTGGGAGGCCGAGGCAGGAGAATCACTTGCCGTCAGGAGTTCGAGACCAGCCTTGGCAAGAGCGAGACCCCGTCTCTACTAAAAATATAGAAAGAAATTAGCTGGACAACTGAAAATATATATATAAAAAAATTAGCCGGACTCTGGGAGGCTGAGGCGGGCGGATCGTTGAGCTCAGAAGTTCGAGACCGGCCTGAGCAAGAGCGAGACCCCGTCTCTACTAAAAAAATAGAAAGAAATTAGCTGGACAACTAAAAATATATAGAAAAAATTAGCCGGGCATGGTGGCGCATGCCTGTAGTCCCAGGAGGCTGAGGCAGTAGGATCGCTTGAGCCCAGGAGTTTGAGGTTGCTGTGAGCTAGGCTGACGCCACGGCACTCCAGCCGGGGCAACAGAGTGAGACTCTGTCTCAAAAAAAAAAATATGTTAAGGAGAGCACACCCACTCTCTCCGTGCTATTTATTATCTGTGGTAGAGACTGTTAGCTGCTTATCCAAACCCATTCTTACTGTCTTCCTTCATGAAGTAACCCTGATTTTATTCAAGGTAGCAACATGCCTCACTATAAAAAGTAACATAGCCCAACCTCCTTTGCAGATATGTGTGGCCATGTGACGAAATTCTAACCAATGACATATAGGCAAAAGTTGTTAGGTATGACATCTAGAAAGGCTCCTTAAAAATATAATAAGCACAGCCTGGGCAACATAGCGAGACCCCGTCTCTACAAAATATTAAAAAAAAAAAAAAAAATTAGCCAGGCATGGTGGCATGAGCCTGTAGTCCTAGCTACTCAGGAGGAAGAGGCAGGAGGATCGATTGAGCTCAGGGGTTTGAGGGTGCAGTGAGCTAGGATTGGGCCACTGCACTCCAGCATGGGCAGTAGAGAGAGACCCTGTCTCAAAAAAAAAAGATTAGCAGGTGGGGTAGGTGAGGCCCCTTGGCCTATTCACCCTTCTTCCTACTTTGGAACTCGACATGATGGAGTTTAAGCAGCCATCTTAGGCCATGAGGTAGATTACAGTACTTGTTCAAAAT